>WOFM01000029.1:313337-504354 GCA_011428145.1 Ericerus pela | reverse complement strand
TTTAACTTGTCCAACAGCCCCGGGGCACGAACCACGAAGCCAGTCATAAATTAATTTTAAAGTATATACGTCTGTTTCAACTTGTGTGTCTATTGCTTGAAAATTATACTCATTTTAGAGCCCTTCAAACTGCCAACAATATAATATATTGGCGCCGCCTATCAGACGTACCGTAAAATCAATCCGCACCAAATTGAATAGTTTTGTCCTTTGACTTAATGCTAATGTTTGGTACAAATTTTGCGACTATTATCGAACAAAAAGTGCGTCCTGTATAGTTGTTACCAAGAATTGTCCATACGTATATACAGTATACACATACGTACGTAGACGTACCTGCAAATGGCGAATAATTACGTAAATAATGTAAACGAATTTTCAACAATTGTGACAAGATTTCCTTTAGGTCACGAAATAAAATACGTACCTGCTCACTCCAAGCCTGGATCTTTCCACGAGCACGGCAGTAATGAAACGATTTTCGTGGAAAACCTCCTTAACTTTCATTGGTTCATCAAACATCGACACAAAAAGACGTAATCGGTGAGAATGATGCGTGCCCCGCCATTATTTAAATTAGAAAACAAGCTAACTTGACCATCGCATTTATGCGACTTCGGTTGAAATTCCTAATTACAGCAACAGTAAGAGATAATCCAATACGCAGTGGTCTTAGTTTTGCATAATAAGGTTCTTCCTCCAAATGGCGCAACTACTTTAGAAAAAGCGATTCTTGTCAAAATCACAATTTTTTCCTAAATCTGACTTAACGGAGGTTTTCAAATAAGTAACTTATTCAATTACCACTTTACCTAAAAAATATTGCTTACCCTGACCAATTTGAAACAGACCCGATACAATTTTATTCAAATTGCGTTAAGTTTGGTTGCAATTGGCCTCACAGTTCATTCCCTCCGGTTGTTGGAAGGAGCAACTGCTTATGTTTACTCAGTATACGTCATAATTCCGGTCTGATTGTCGCTAAATTCATAAACCCAAATTACCTTTGATGCAACGACCAAACCTACTGATTTTGGTTATGATTGGTCATTTTGTTTGCCAGTCCCTAGCTATAAAATAGTAGTTATATATTTTGAGGCATCCGAAATCAAACGGAATCAAACGGCTCGTAATGTCCGACCGTCATATATGTTGGTATTTAAATGCTAAAGACGTCGTAATACCCTGCGGATAAGACATGCAGCTCAAACACTGATATCGAATTGTCTTGAAACGCTCTATAATTCAAGACGTTTTTATTTTTGACTTTGAATTTCCTACAGCTAAATCCTTTTTAACTGAAGTTAAGTTTCTTGAACATGCGACAAAACGTAGCTTACCTTGTCTTCATATTTGATCAGCAAATTAATCAGCAATAAGTGTAAAGTGCTGACAGAAAAACCAAACAAAGTTTCGATCCATACGACGACGGTTGAAACATGTAAAAACAAATAGCAGAACTATTTTGTCAAAGACATATAACTACGAAAGAACTATAGTGTTGACAAATCAGAAAAATAAAGTTTAAGCAAAAATAAAATAAAAAGTATTGCGGAAAACAAGTAGGGAAAACCAACAGAAAACTTTTTGTCTTCACTTATCAGTTTGTCTTTATAAGAAATGGTGATTTTGTTGTGTGAAAGACTTTAGGCTTCGGAGTTTTTATGTAAAAAATGTGGGTGAATGAGGTGAAAAATACGATCCAACGCAGATGAAGATGGATCAGAACAAAATGTCACTGTGCGCAAGAGAAGGATCTACATGGCCTTTGTGGACAGACAATTACTTCAGAAATTCAACTTTTTCCCCCCACATCCCTCCCATCGACTAATTCGATCCAGAAATTTTATCTACTTATTTGCGCATGATCTGAATCCTAAATCATCTGCGCCAGTTTCATTTGAGGTAAGTACCAAATGAAATATTTACGGGTTCCAGGTATCGCTTCTTCTACTTTTTACTGATTTTATTTTATAGTCTTTTAGGTTCAGGGTTTTCTTATTATCCTTTAGAGTTGAGGCAGAACTTTAAAATCTAAAATTGGAGCCGAGACTAACATTTAAGCTGTAGGCAGAAGTTGGGTTTTAAAAAATTTTAAATAATTAATCATTATGCTTCGATTATTTCAAAGCGTATACCTACCTGTACTTATCTTTGAAACTTTGAAAACCTATTTTCTACGGCGCAGCGTACCTGGCCTTAAATTTTTATATGTGCAAACGTCTTAGCATTTGGCGTTTACTGTAGGGGCTAAACGAGAATTATGATTGTCAGATATGCGTATTTGTAACACTTACATGCGTAACTCTAGTTTGTGTGTATTATATATGACGTGTAGGTGTGTGGTTGCGTGCATGTGCAACCCACGCCACTCACGCTATTTTATTTTTACACACCAATCCTTCATGAGTAGGCTATGCCCCAGCCGAACTCGGTCCTTTTTTTATTAGCCGTGTTCGACCTGCCAAAAATAAGCAGCACTAAAAACTTGCAACGGTGCCGTTGCGGTAATGTGTCAGTCACATGCGCTGTAGCTTTTGTACGGTTCTTCGAAAACTGACTCGCCGTGTATACGGGTATCAACGAAATTTTGTGTTCACGTTTTTAAGAAAACTTCTAGAAAGATGTGCTTTGAGTTTTGTTAGAGGAAGACATGGTTTTCATATAGGCGCAGATCGGACAAATACCTATAAATTACTGTTACCCAAGTATAAACCGTAAAAAGTTAGGAAATACAACGTCGATAGTAGGCTATAGGCAACGGTCAAAAGATTAAAATATAGTGTTTCTTTGAAGCTGGGCCACGTTATTGATAGGTTCGTTTGAGAATAAGTTGTTGTTATCCATCAGTAGGTACAGTTTTAGATGAAATTTTCACATGTTTTTCAGTGATAGCTACATCATTATGTAGTTTGAGGCACCGACTTCAAATTAACGACCCACTTTTGGATCGAATTAAATGTCAAGGCCTCTGCGACCCCAAACTAAAGAACATCAAATAGGAATTACTTGGGCCCTCTATCGCCATAAGCGTGCTTTAGGACCAATTTTTCACGTATTACCTATTTAACAATACATCGTCAGATCGTCTAATCATTAGGTAGGTACGAAACATTTCTGATTTCTGATTCTATTTGAGATTTATTTGAGCCAAGCAAAACAGAAGAAAAATGAACCTACTTAAAATATTAAAGCCGAGTGTTTGTTTGAGAACTATTCGAAGGAGGGATTCGTCGTTTATATATTTACAATTTATTTCGGATAACTGACGGAAGAAGATTGCTGACGATGTTATTGAAAAATTCTTAATTGAAATATATTTGCTTTTGTATAGAAAAGTGATGTTTATTCGTATTAAAATTACACTCGGTTATAATACCAAAATTTTGAATTACGAATGAATTTGCGAACGGTATTTTCTAGCGAAACAACGCTGGGCTGAGGATTTTTTCTTACCTACGCACGTCCATTGTCGGTAGCCACCTTAGGTGGTGGGGATATTTCGATCGTGAAAGTGGTGCCATCTTTCGTTTCATATATTTAATACTCTGCGGACAGTCGTACCTTGACTATATAGCTTAATGGACTGCTAGAACTGATAAGAAATACATAGAGTTAAATGGAACACCGCTTGAAGCCACTGTTAACAGGCGTTCTCTTTCGAAAAACGACCTTTGGTGATAAGTGAAAGTACAAACACTAGTGAAACTTAAAAGAATATCGTTCTCTCATTGCTTATATTGTTAGGAGTCACGAAAATATAACTGAATACAAATTCAATTTTCACACAAAGTACCTTTTTCGAAAAGTAACGCCTGCAGTGTTCGGCTTCAAGATTTATCAGTTCTAGCAGTCCATAAGCTATATAGTCAAAGGTCGTACCTCACTATAGCACTCTCTCTCGAGGAACTACGTGCAACCAACTCGTAAGCATTAACGGTACAGAGGACTGAACTGAGTGCCGTAAGACAGGGGAACATCGAACCAATCTGCTTTTTCACTTCAACACACTCTGGAGGCGGAATGAACAAATTCTGAGAGCTGCTAACGCACAATTTAATTACAGCCAAGGGTCTATGCTAAATGATCATAGTTTTGTTTTTTTTGTTTTTTTTTTTTTTTTTCAAATAGAAAAATATACCAAATTTGATGCAAAAAATTGGCTAAAAATTACCCAAAAAATCTAATCTGGATTTCGGTGGGAATCAATTTTAGAGCTTTGGTAAGTACATTAACAAATTTCTATAGCCGTAAGCTACGAAATAAAATTATTTTACCTCGATAAAAATGTGCATCTTTATCCGGGTGAAAGACCATTTATCCCTTGGGGAAACTTTGAAACCCGGTAAGTATCATCAGGATTCTAATAATTGTAACAATAATTTGCATTAGTGATGCCAGAAACATACATAAGGAAACAAATTTCAATAAAACTTTGCTGTTTTGCGAAGTTTTAATCATTACTGTTTTCAATTTTTTCAGAATACTTCGTTTTTAAGAACCTATAATTTTGATATTTTTTCGAAAAGTTTGAATTTTCCGACAATTGGTCACTGAAAAAGTGCGGAATGAGAATAAGTCTAAAATCTTGTAGGTTCAAAGTTCCCCCAACTGGGGAAACTTCAACCGGTGCCTTCGAGCCCCTCCAGAGGTTTTGAAAAACACGATAGTAAAATTTTCAAGAAAGCATTCGATAGGTTTATAGGAGTACTTTCCCGACTCACAAAGCAGACTATTTTGACTGAAACACTGGCAGAGGGATTGTTAAAAAACGTACAAAAAGGGTTCGATGTTCCCCCATTTTAAGGTACCTACGTGCAGGAAAAACTACACGTACCACTGGCGGTGTCCATATACGGTGTATCAGCTTCTCCATAATAGCTTAATCTAACGACTGACGTAGGACGTAGGCTTAAATAACTCCTGTAAGTATTATTCTCACTTTACCACAGCTATAATGTGAGAGTGGTCCTCTCCTCCGCTAAGCCGTCAGCAAGCCAAATAACACACACTTTACGACAAGAACACAGCGACGTTTTCGCTAAAAACATTAAAAATGAACTGTCAAAATGACAGCTGCTTATTTACGCGTTCTCCTATAGCTGCTCATATTCTTTCTTTGGCTGTGTATGGTCGATGAAAATAAGAAAAAGCTACTCGCATTGATCGGACCGTTTTCCGAAGATGTATAAATTAAATTTCGCTCGTACGAACGAACAGTACAGAAAACGTCGAATATCGAATGGTAAAAAGCTGCTCGTCATTTCGGTGTTGCCGTCTAAAGACGACATCGACGACTGTTTATTAAAATTTATCAAAAAGAAGGGGGAAAAGAAAAACGAAATTTGGATACGTCTTTGACGACGTTCGTCCCCCCATCTCGTTCCCCATCCTCCGCCTTTCATCCCCCTTCCCTCCCAAAATTAACTCCAATTCTTCTTTTTCACCATCGCCGATTAAATTACACTCGAAAATTGTATCGCGAATTACATTTATTAAGATTCTCTATTTAAGATACTTAAAGACAGCCTCCTCGTTTCAGTTTTCTATAGAGAGTAATACACAAACTTATCGTCGTCGTCGTCGTCGTCGCGGCCATGATTCGATTAATTACCACTTTCGTCGCCTCGGGCGCAGGGCGGTAGTAGGGGCTGGTGGATGATGATGAGGGTGGGGTATAGTTGCAGGTACCTAACTGCGTTTTGCCAACTGCATTCGCCACCAAAATATGAAAACCACCGACGTCGTCCGAGGACAACCATCAGAATACGAATCGTGAATTTCCTTTTGCACCGCAAAAACAACGCCCCGCACTTCGTCGGTATCCGCAGCATCCACTCGTCGATAAGTTGTTCCACGAATTTCCATCTTTTCCGAAAGTCCGAAACTACCCCCCCCCTTCATTCCCTCATTCGTCGCGTATGATTTTAACGAGCAAATAGTAGAATAGGTGAGGAACAAAATTATGCCTTACCCACTTGCGAGTTCGACAAAAAGTACGTACGCGATGGTCGTATCGTCTGTTCCGACGTTATTCGTTATATTCCGTCGTCACCCTTCTGGCAGAATAGAAAATTAGTAAAAAAAAAAAACAAAAATTAAAAAAAAATTCACACGCCCCTCCTTCCTCGAAATAGTTTCCAACGATGGGTAAATACGTTGCACCACAGCCTTCGAAGTTCATCATTTGTCTTCGAAAGTATTTTCTGGATAAGCGGACGAAAAGGGGAGAGGCCATTTGTTCCCCAAACATTCACTTCGCATCCCCACCTCCGCCCCCTTCAAATTCCATCGTATTTACATTTAATGCGATAAAAAAAAAAAAATTCTCCGCCGTATTTGCGACACTGCGACGCCGCATTCGAAATCTTTCCATTTTTGCACACAATTTTTTAGCAGGTTTTCGATAAAAACCCTTCACTACGTATTCAAAATCGACCTCCCGTATGGCGGGAATTTGGGCTGAGACGGGTGCCAAAAATAAGACAACCGAGTGACACAAAGGGATGCTGTTCCGTTACGTCTGAGTCAGTTCTACTCTTCGGTTGGTGAATTCATCCTTCGAGATTGGAACAGCACCCCTTCGGCGTCGACCCGGTGTTGACAATAAACAAACCTATGATGTGCTACGACAGTATTCTATGCGGGCTATGGTGGTGGGGGCTGCGGATGCTGCTCTTCGGGGTTCTCGGTTTTAGTTTATAGGCGATGTTTGATTGACAGCGATTCCGATCTCGTGCAACTTAGCAAAATAAGGAAATTGTGGTGACCCTAAAATACTACGGAACCTGTCTGCCATCTGGGCTACTAAATTTCTGTTCGAATTAAGGACTACGAGTGACCCTGTTTCTGGAAAAGTACTCGTTGGTGCGAGACTAACGGTTTGACGCGTGAGGTTGCCCCCTTCGGCATACCACAAAATCGAACGCTGTATTATCGAATTTCCAATACCTAATATAAATATTCAAGATTGTACGTATAATACCATCGAATGAAAAAACAGAGACTGAATAATTAATTTCATTAATAATGGGGGGGGGGGGAAAAAAAAAAAAAAAAAAAAAAACGAAAAAAAAACGAAAAAAAGACATGTCACCGAGGAGTGAAAAGGGAACAAAAACGAAAAACGTTTGAGCGTTTAATTGTTTGATCGACAGATTGCGTCTTACGGGGAGGGGGGACTGGAAGAAGTTAGTGGTCTGTTTAATTTACAGAGTTTTTCAATATAAAAATTACTTTATCTCCCTCCTTTTACTTAACGAATTTTAAAAATTATGATTTTTGGAATATTCTCACCAAAGTGGTCTTTCTGGTTGCCGTTTGACAGAATTTCGATACGAACGTTAATTAGGTACACAGTCGTCTTTTCTTGAAAATGACCTATTTTCGTCGTCGTAATGCCTAAAATTAATTCGAATATTAAAAATTGTGAAAAGCGACGACCACGAAGACGATCCAAGTAAAATGAATGCAGAAAACTCGGAACGAATCGGAGCAAAATTGAGTGAGCGAAAAGGGGGGAGAGGAGGTCCTTCTTTCCTTAATCCGAATAATTAATAAAATATTGCTTTAGGTTTGCGATAGTTTAATCAAATTATAGCAACGTTTCATCCTTTCTACGTTCATAATAAGCAGATACGCAGATACGCAGATACGCAGATACGCAGATACGCATACGATGACCAACACAAGTAGCTGTTGGCTGGTGGCCGGCTCGTTTCACCCACGCAGATCGCGCGATACCTAAATTTGAATTGACACGCCGGCTACTAACGATGGGCTTGCAATTAATACCTTTTTTTTTTCAGAATTTTTTTTCTAAACCTAGCTACAAAACTGCTATACCCGACGTACCTAACAATAGCAAATATTAAAATCTCGATGAGAAATGGGTATAGGTACTGCCCCGAAATGTCTGCGTGCCTCTCCACTAACGATGCGCACTTTTGGTTCACTGATCACTGCATGCATCCTCCGTGCAAATGATCAACACGTACCTACGCCTATTAAGAAACAATAATTACCTTTGTTAGAGATATACGATTTTTGTTCGAGATAAACTTTGAAAAGAGAAAAGAAAAAAAAAAGCGTACAAAAATTAAGAAAGTTGCGACTTTCTATAGGATAAATATCTTGTTTCTCGAGACATTTCGAACAGAAGAAGAAGAAGAAAAAGAAGAAGAAGAAGAAGAAGAAGAAGAAGAAGAAGAAGAAGAAGAAGATAACCCAAACACGATTGAGTCAATTGAACACGATCGCTGAGCAAAGAATTTTTTTTTTCTTTTTTAACAGAGGATCATCTAGTTTTCGTACGTATATTCTTTTCTTTTTTCTCTGGCGACGACGAAATAAAAAATGTTGTCGAATTGTCATTTCGATGAAAAAGTTTCATCCATTTTTGCACAGACTCGACGTTTTCCCATACCTAACTTTTGAAATTACCAACTGGCATCGGTTAGGTACTCCTGCCGACAAAAAATTTTTGTCTGCGACGTCGAATCTCAAAATATTTCAGTTTGAAAAATCTTATTAAAAATTTTATAGCTACGGATTTTTTGCGATACGGGCGATATTTAAATTAATTAAAATAGCGAAAATCAGTTTAAAACCAAACCGGTTTCCATCGGCAGTACTCTCCTTATAGCCTGTAATTGCGAATGAACAGATGAAAGGACTAATTTTTATTTCGTTCGCCCAAGTTCGCGACAGTTGGCTCATTAGGCGATTGTCAATTGACTGAATGAGCACCATGAGTAACGATAAAAGATTAGTAGACGTAAATTATTATTAGGCAGGTACTTATTCTTACGAAAGTGATTAATTTACACGTTACTCGTTATTACAAATAAATAATTAGGGGGCGGACTTGTACGGTGAAAAAAAAAATGAGTAATATGGCCGTATTATAATTATGCTCTTTTCCGCACATAAATGGGCTCAAAAAATGACATAAAAAACAAAAATATGCCCAAATATGCTCGTTTAATATGCGTGTTAATTTACAGATTTTAATGCGTAGAATACGAATCTGAGTTAATTTTCAAATAAACTGTTCGCTGTTGTTCAAAAATAGTTAAGCATACCTACAAGTGAAAAAGAGCTCGAATCTATTGTAAATTTATAAAATATCCGAATAAAAAAATAAAATAAATACGTAATATAAAATTAAAAAACATATCCCCTCTCATCTTCATCTAATACCTACATCACGTACATCAGCTACAGAGAATCGATTTGAGTTGCATTCGATGTTAAATCAGGCGTATAGCTATCGAAGGGACATGGGGCAACGCCCCCTGGCGGCGTTCTTTGCCTCCCTGGTAAAATGTTCAATTTTTTTATAAATTTAAAAAAAAAAGAAGAAGTTCGTTAACAATGTTTTATAATTTTAAATTAAAATTTTCTACCAAAAAAAATTTTTTTGAAAAATTTTTAATTCATAAAAAATGTTTTTATCCCTGGTTTGCAGTTTACCCCCTTTGGATTTTACTCTGGCTACTGGCCAAATTTTGAAATGACTAAAATAAAGACGAAAATACTGTAAAAACCCGTTAAAATAATAAAATAATAGTGAAAACTACAAAATGTACTTAAAAATATTCGTAAATATCACAAAATATTTTTACAAAGGCTAAATATCCAAAAATTTTTCAAACAAGTCGGGCTTATTTTACTCAAAATGGCTTGAAATGTAAAACTCTTTTATCATGTCTGTGGCAGCAATGATGTGAAAAAAACATCTCAAATATATAAATCCTCTCTTAAGGAGTAACCTTGGTAACTATATATGCTTAATGATCAATCTCCGAGTAAATAACATTCTCTCTTCTCGTTTATTTTCAAAATGAAACGTATCAAAAACATGATTCAAACTGAGCAATCATAAGAATATCTACTGTAGATTTTGATTATTTTTATCAGTTGATAGATGGCAGTCGCAGAGAATATCGTAGGTAGAGAATATGCTTCCCTTAACCAACTTTCCTAAAAACTTGGGATGAACGTGTAAGTGCTTATTGAAAATATCCATATTTCTTGAAATTTTCTGAATAATTATTCTTTAAATAGATGGAGCAAAATTTTTATTTTTAATTTAACAACAATTTTTCCCCTTTATTCTTCTTTCACGTATTTTGATGTATTTTAGATACCGGCGAACCGAAATATGCGTTTGACTTTTTAAAAACTTAAAAAGAAAAAGGAACTGATTCGAGAATATGAACATTTTTTATAAAACAGATTAGCATAATGATTCGTGCGTTTCCGCTGTGACAAACTTCTAAACACAAATTTTTAATTTTGTAGCATACGTTAATGGAGAAAATGAGTCAGGAAAAGAAGTGATTTTCCTTTTGGATCGCAAATTGAGTTAGACTTGAGAAAATTGAAAGAAAATTTCATCTTTGAATACGAGTCAAATGGTCGCTGTATTTGCATCGAGGAAAGCTCACGTTGAGAGAGATTTTGTTTTTTATTCGACAATGACCGCTCTAGGGCTCTGGGCCTATGGCCAAACTAAAGGTAGCTAAGGTAAGGTAAGGTTATTTAAGGTTATTTTATTTAAGGTTGACGCGCGCTTCTTTGAATCGCGTAGTCGGAGACAAAGGAATAGGCTCTTAAGGTGAGCAGACTTATCGGTTGCGACACATTAAAAGGTAACAAATTTTGGGTGCAGAGGGGACAGTTTGAAGGAAGCAGACTGTAGTGGGTAGAAGCTTATAATTAGTGTGGTTTAAGGTCCAAGGGACCATATAAAGTTGGTTGGAGTCACACGTCTGTCTTCACACGCCTCGCAACTCACAACTGACGTTGCCTCAACACCAATGTCTCCTCTACCAAGAGGGAGTACTCTGGCGCATCGCCCGTGCGCAGGAGACCCGTGGGCGGAGCCACGACACAGACTGGCAATGACAATGTGGAATGAGTGAGTTGAACGCATATATCCGTGACATAGTCGGGTGAAAATAATTTCAATTCACGTTTACAAATTCCCCCACCCCTGCGCTTAATTAATGAATCTGTTGGAAGGTAGTTTGGAATTAAAACTTCACTCTATTCTCATTTCATCATTCCCAAAGTAAAATAAACCACTGGGTGATAACTTCGATAACAAAATGTAATAAATCTTCAAAACAAAAAACAATTTTTTACCCATGGCGGTTCAAAAATGATTGAGAATTTTTCATGGACGAATTTTATTCTGTTCAAAAATCTTCGATAATAATGATGATAATAATAATAATATCTTCTCAAGATATGCCCTATCCAGCTCAACACATTTTATCCAGCGTTTTGGGAGCTTTTCTATAACGTCTTTATACAGCGCCTGTGGCCTTACCCCCAGCCCCTGACGCACAATTTTGATGGTACGAATGACCTTGACGACAGATGGCGTCACTTTGACCTCAACTGATACACCCTTCTGCCTTTTGCACCACTCATTCGATGCACGTTCGCCTTCTGGTGAAGGTATATAATGAGGCAGCTATCAGGTTGCTAATATTCGGCGCCAACCCCCCTTCCTACATCTTTGTTAGGTCTCAATAGGCAAAAACATACTTCCCAAAGGGTGAATTTCTGTTTGAAGCTCAACAATTCTGGTATCCTTTTGACACTAATTTTTTTCTCAACTAAGGTGCGCAATTTATTTTCTGTTGTTATTCGGTTTACACCAGCAATGTTATGGTGAACGTAGGTACCTACCCGGTGATTAAAAGTAACATTTATTTCTTCGCAGTGACGATTAATGATTAATTTTTTCACCCGCAATTATGATTAATAACATTAAGCTCTGCAGTCGCACGCGTAAAACATCAGTCATTACTGACGAATAATTACACTCGAGTTTATTCGAGGGTACCGCCCAAGTGTGGCATCCGACGAACATACAACAAAATCATCGAATATCGAGAGCTGATTTAACTACCTAAGTCGAAAAATAAATTAAGTTTTGCCATCCTCTGAGCAATAATTAACGCGGAGGGAGAAAAAAAAGCTTTTTCGTCGATAAGAAATGGAGAAAAAAATCGTGCTCGCTAATTAAATTTATGTAAGGAGAAACATCGTCGACAAACATTCGTACAACTCGAAAAGAAGCTCGATAAACGAATAAATGTCAACATCGAGTAAATCGTTTATAATTAAAACTATGCGCAAAACGAGGGGGAAAGAGTTAATTTTTCTCATCCGGGCCGAAATAAAAATTCTGAGAAAATTACCAGCTGTTTTGATTATTTCAGGTCACCCGTAATTCGGTTAACTCATCGTTGGTCGCTGGTTTCTTCTCCAGTGCACGTGTCTTCTTACGAGTAGCTAGGCTACACCCTACAACATCGACATATTTGTTTGATATTTGCTGGCAATGCTACTTAGTTACCTAATCAGCCACCTTTAAACATTTCATAATGCCAATTATACAGAGATATCGAATCAGATGGGACCAACACCAAAAATGGTCCATAAAAATAATAACAAACGGAATAAATCGAAGCGAATAGAGTAAAAAGTGAACGAAAAATGAATCACTTGCAATCAACCATAGGGTGGGAAGAGGCTGGAGGAAGGAAAGAAGGTGAGAGGATGGTACCGCCAATGAAAGGTTACGCAGGGAAGCACAACCATAGGACAAATAAACACTGCGAGGTCACTTAACTTGATATTCCGTTGGAGGCTGCTCGAACTTTAAGTGTAGGTACCTACTTGGGTACCTCACTTTGTAAGAACAGAAAAAAAAAAATTTATTGAACCTGTCTCCCGCTCTGAACGGTTAAGGAGGTAAGTACCTACACTAAAAGCGTAACAATGAGAAATTTACATTAAAACTATTTTTCGCGACCATGTAAACCGGTATTAGGTACTCACGAACGAAAAATGTTCGACCTTCACCTTTGCCCCGTCTCGCACAGTGCTGGGGCCTCGGGTTCCTAAGGTGTAGAACTAAAACATGCAAAACATACTTGGAGCTAATTATTCCAATTTGGTGGTAGGTTAATAAGGAATAGGTAACATTTTGGTACCTTGTAGCGAGTACTCCAGGTTTACAAATGCGGATAACAATATTTTAAAATTATTATCTTAATGGCGTTCTTTTAGTATGCTCAGTGTATTACGCGTTCAGATCAGGGCACGTGTTCATAAAGTTTAAAACATGTTTTAAACCTTAAGGTCTATCAACAATCGACCCTAAAAATTTGCAGCTATAATCAGGATACAAATGTATCTGAGTAATTTTAATTTTTCACATTTTATTATTTCTGTAACATGCTGCAAACAATTATAAATTCGTATATATGTGTCCTTGGTTTATTTCATACTATCCGAAGTATCCTATGTCCGTCGTAACGTTTCGGTCCATAATATTTAATCATAACAAACTACTCCAAGTACGTAAGAAATTCAAAAGTCAACCTCATAATATTTTATTCTTAAGTCATCAACAATACGGGTTGAAAATGTTCACCTAATGCAGTTAAAAAAAGTACGAAGGTTCCCCATCTCTTCCCAGATGACTAACACTTAAACGGAATAGCATGTAGCATTTTGTGGTATAGTCCAATTGGCGATAAAACACTTACATTCTGTGTGGAGATTAGACTACTCGTATGAGGTTAGAGGCTCGGCCCCCCTCCTCGACGATAGTCATCGCAAAGTGACTAATTTAGTGCACTGCACGTTAAACACATTGTATATTTGTTTTTACTTACTTGTAAATTCATACAAATAAGTTCCAACATCTGGACCACGATGAATCGATAGTTCATATCATGGGTGATGTCACAATCTGGCTTATCAGTGCATATGCCATATTTTATCCGTTGCTATAGCAAAAATAATATACATCACAATTAGTCATCACATATACGTGTATATTCTCTACGTATGTGTGTTTGGGTGCGTGTAAGGAGCCAGTATATTAACTCACAAAATTGGCTAAAAAATTGCCATAGGTCCTGGTTCCCCCATACCTTGGGGATAATTTGTGATGAACACGCAAATAAACTGCACAACACCTTCTGTTGTTGAAATATCTTCCACAATGTATGGTATTCCGCAGCCTGTCATTTTGGTTTTCAAATAAGTTGTTGAAAATTTCAAAATTTTTTAAAGACAGAATTGAACCAACTTTCACCCTCTCGTATTTTTTCTCTTTTACATATATTTTCCTGATTTATCCTCTTCCCAATCTCAATATGTGCCAGGGGTTTACCTTTTTTGAGGAGGCTCACCTTCAGATAATTTTCTAAATTTTAATACTTTTCTACTCACATATATAAATATATATGTTTTTCACGCTGAATAATTAGAAATTTGTTGCCTACAGAGTGAATGTGAACAAAAAATTTTTAATCTTGTATTCGTCTTTCCTCGTAAGTTTACCTCCTTGTTTTTCTCTTGACTATCGAGTGCCCCATAAAAATTGGTTTATTTTTGTAATTCTCTCAATACTCTCAAATGGCTGCTGCAAAACAGTCCTAAAATTTTTCAAATTAATAATCTTCGCCTGTTAATACAGGTGTAATAATCATACCTATCTTACATTACAGACCGGAAATTCAAGTTATTTATTTCAATTTTACCTTTGGCTACAATCGGTTATCTACTCCCGTTAGAGCTTTATTATTTTTATTTTTTTAATAAGAAATTCCTCTCTCTTCTGTCCTCTCATAATTCCTATTTAAGTTAATATAATAAATTCCCCTCTAATGTTATCAGTAAATACAATACTATGTTCCTTTATCATTCTTATTTTCTATCATCCTAAAACAGCCTTGTGGAATACCTTGTCGTGAGAGATATTCTCACCAGAAGGAAATTCTACAGAATTCAAGCCTGTTCAACCACTTCGTACATAAGTACGGGTAAGCCAAAACCAAGGCGAACACTGGCGATTTTAGAGCCGGTTCGGGTGGTTTATATACGGCTTATTTGCACGCACACAAACACACATATGTAAGATAATACGTACGTTGGTGAGAACGGCCAGGTCGCATCATCCCCTATCGAGATAAGAGATGGCTGGCCGGTTCGTGTACGAATCGTGACATCATCTTATTGTGTCACGATTTGGTACTCGTACATTACCTGCAAGTACATACAGGTAATTACGATCGAACGTATTTTGTGTATTTAACATCACAAGGACGATTGTTTGCCTGCCCTTTAGGGCGGCGACTGTCATCGAGGGGTCCGAGCCCCTATACCTCATACGGGAGAGTCCCCACAAGCCTACCTACTCGATGGTTTTTGAAATAATTTTCTTCAACTCCGTTAAATATTTACGAACCTTTAAGTACCCTCGAATTTCTGACATTGAAAAAATGCTGTTCGTTGATTACTGAATTTATTTATTAGGTAGATACTATACAGTATAGTAAGCACCTACCTTTTCAAGTTAGTACCTTACGTACCTATCTATGTTTTTTTTTCAATACTGGGCTGGTTCTTCGCTACGTATTTTCCTGAATTTTGAGTGGGCGCTGTGGGTATTTAAGGACGCTGAGTTAGAGTGTAGGCTACGAATTTATGTTTGAATATTGTGTTTTGTGGATCGATTAGGAGTGGACGATAATTTCTAGGAGACTGCTTGGGCTAAGTTCAGCACTGCTATGTTATGTTGGATCAGATAAATAGTCTTCACTCATCATCGAGGCTAACCTTTTTTATCGTGGGTTATTTACGGCACCGCAGAATCAGCACGAGTTTTTCAAAACTGCTGACGTCATTAAATCAATTGTCTCACATTTTTAAATAATTTTCAGCGGGGCTCGGCTACTTGGCTATTTTATACCCACGCAGTGTCAAGAGGAACGGAGTATAGCTATACATGTAAGTATGCCGTAAAAGTAGAAGAGGGAGATGGTCGAGATCCAGTAGCCAGGGTCCTTTTTAGCTATTCCGCAGCAGCTCTGGCCAAAGTTCCTTTTGGGCGCCCCTAAAATAATGCGCCTTACCCAACCCATATTGACACTACGAGGGGTGACTATAAGGTTTGTGAACTACTTCTCAAATAAATTATTAATTTATAAACAATGACTAAACAATGGCTTCATCCTTCAATGTAATCCCCCATACCCTAATACACTTGGGCATTCGGATTTTCCAGCTTTAATGAAGGCCTTGATGGTAATTTTTGACAACTGTCTCAATGACCCATAGCGATGCACTTTTAATTTTTTAAATTCCTCCACAACGTTTTGGTTTTTTTTTCAAAATTTTTGCGTGAAAAAATTTATTAGAAGCAAGGTTTAATAGGTACAATAATAGTCGAGTGCTTTTATTATCATTCTTGCACAAAAATCTCGTTCTGTTGCCTTGTGGACAGGAGCACTGTTGGGATGGAGAACACAAGAGTTCCTCACAAATTGCTTTTCTTTTTCAAATTTACTCTTTCAAAAGTTTCGAAACATGAAGACATAATGGTCAGATGGTAGAAGAGACAAGTTTATCAGTGTAAAGCCCATTCTTTTCAGTTTTTTATTTTAAAAATAAACGAAAGAACAAAATACATTTGATTTTGTTTTTTGGACGTGCCCACTTAGTGACTCGGCCTCATCCTTCTACGCTGTCCTCATTTGATACGCCCTAATGATAAAATAAATTTTTTTTCCCGAAACTTTTCATTTTTATTCTTTCATTTATTTTTTTCCCTTCCAAAATTTCTTCTCTTCTTCCAATTTTGGTTTTAATTGGCTGGTTTTTTGAAATCCTACATTTTTCAGTGAAGCAGCTGTTGCACTAGTTTTTACTTTTTTTCTTCCTTCAATTCTGCCTCCCCAAAATGTGGCGCCCTGGGCGGTCGCCTATTCTGCCATATGATTGGCACGGCCCTGCCAGTAGCTAATGGTCCACTAGCGTGAATGTTTCAATCACGTAATTATACCTACTGGAGCACCAATAGAACCGAACTGAACGCACCGCCATTTTGGGTCAGGAATGTGGCTGTAGCCGGTTTCAAATTAGCAACCTTCGGATCGCAGAGCTGAATACCTCAACATTAGGGCCGATATTCAGGGTCCATTTAGAACCTGCATTTCTCGGCTATATTTTTCAACAAAACTAATTTTTTTTCATAAGTTTGCTACAGGTTATCTCAAGGAATCTACGTTCCTCACCATTCTCAGCTCTACATACTTTTTTTTTTTTTTTTTTTTACAGCTTTACATTACTTGAAAAATAGGCCCTTACGTAAGCGAACCCTAAGTGCCGTTTTTAAATACCGGCCAAGGTCTTTACTTCGCCTATAACGCGATATTTCGGAACGATGCGGTTTGTTCAGCCCATTCGTGATTATGATTTTGTTGTTGTGTTTTTGTTTTTGTTTTTGTTTTTGTCTTTTTGTTCGGCTACAGGCGTCGGTTACGCCATCTGTCTGTTGGACGTGTACATGGGTATGTATTACAACACGGTGATCGGATGGGCGGTGTATTACCTATTCGCCAGCATGAGATCGGAACTGCCGTGGACCAGCTGCCACAACAGCTGGAATACGCTCAACTGTATGCCTGTGTGGAACTATACGACCGACAGCAATTACACCAGTCCAGCCAAAGAGTTTTTCGAGTACGTGAACGTCGTTTGGTCATCGTTGCGGCTCGTTCGGCCCAATGGTTCAAAACTCGGTTCCGTTTAATATTGCAGGCGCAGCGTTCTCGAGAGGCACAAATCCGACGGTCTGGATCAGCTGGGTCCGGTCAAACTGTCCCTGGCACTGTGCCTGTTCACCGTTTTCCTGTTGGTGTATTTTTCGCTGTGGAAAGGCGTTCGAAGCACCGGCAAGGTACGAAAAATATACGCGGGTATTTCAAATCTGCGAGGAATGCCTCCTCCGAGGAAACGACCAAACGCTGCAGAAGAGACTCCGTCATTGGCACTGACCTTCGATACTTTGTCTCCGCGTCCGAACGTTATTTTTCAAAAATCTACCCTTTCCAAACGCGAAACCGATAGGCTGAGAAAATTTCTGCCGAAAAATTGCCGAAAATGTGAAATCACCTTCCGTTTACGTTACGCCCGGACGAAGTCATAAACCCTTTGCTGCGCAGCTGCTTGTCGATGCGTGTCGCATTCATTAGTAGAGGCGCAGATTAACTTAACACGAAAACAATGACGATGATAATTTACGGCGAATAAGCACACGAGGACTGTATCGATGCCACTATTTCAGCTGACAAATGTAGCCTTGGGGTAGTTTTGTAGTGGCGCACGATTAGCGCCGCATCTACGAATATGGCCCGTATTATTTCTCGGCAGTCCCGTATTGCGCCTTTTATTTAAGCCGTCGATGATTTAATAAATGCGCAAAAATCCTTTCGCTATAGACCTACTTTTGGTTCCGTAGGTATATCAACCCATTCGGTTTCCACCTTCGTACCTATTTCTAGCAAATATTTTTTGGTTTTGTGGCGTTACATTCGAGACCAAGTTGAAGCCGTCGTTCGTATTCAGTTTATAGTCGGTTGTAAATCGTTCGCCGGCATCGTTGTTCGGTATTTTGACATACGGACGATAAATGTTATTTCTATTCCCTGCGGTTGGAGGAGAAGGAGGAGAAGGAGGAGAAGGAGGAGAAGGAGGAGAAGGAGCAGATGGAGGAGAAGGAGGAGAAGACGAAAGCGAGAAGATAAGTCGAGCAACGCCAACAAACGTGTGGACGGCCGTAGGTGTTAATGAGGCTGTTTCATCGTATAATGAAATGTAGTACGAGCGCAGTGTTACGGTGTGAAACTATAAAAATGGTTTGCAAAAGAGGATACCGACGTATAGGTATACCCGCGATGAGGAGAGGTAAGCCGAAATAAACGATTGCGATTGCGAGTCTTCCTTTCCAATTTACCGAATTGCCTTATCTAAGTTATTTCATTTTCGCGCCTCCTCACTCATCTGTTCCAGTCGCGAAGGTCGAATAAAATTTCCGATTCGTCTTTTACTCGCCTTATTTTGCGGCTCGAATCGCAAACAACGCAGATTTTTTATAGACTAGTTGAAACTTTTGGCCCGTTTCGTTATTCGTGTAATCCATTTCCGAACGGAACGATACGTCGGAGACGCGATTAGCGATCGTAAAAAGTTGCCGAACTTCTAAATGCTGGTTGTGTTGATTCTATAAAGAGTGTGCCTACAACTGATTGTCCCACCACCCCGCGCACGTCCCATCCGTCGCTTTGAATAGTAAAATTACGCAACTGAGGAGCGGAGTGAGCGATTTCTCAGCGAGCGCAACGTTTGCAACCACGAGCAAAGGGCCAGTGCGGTAATAATTAATTAAGGAGCGAGAAAAAGAAGTCAAGGAGTGCGCGAAAGAAACTGGGCAGAAGGAAAAAGGAATGAAGGGCCTGATGCTGAGAAGAGTTCTTAAATTTACCACTTTCATCACACCATTCGTACCTACCTCGAAAATAGATTTCGTACTCGCGTCGCAAATTAGTTAGTTAGGTATTTGTGGTACGAGTGTGTAAATTAGGTGATTTTGATCGCAGTATGATTTTTGCAGCACGACCCAGAGACGAGTGATGCGAATCACACGTGTGTCACCCACTATTTTTCGCAATTGGGAAACATATAAAAGCGCAAAATATCCCGCCACTTACAGCGAGACCTTGCGCAGTAGTGGTTACAGGCAGGCATTTACATTGTGCGTACAATGTTTACCAAAGTTTACGAAAACACTCTCGAGTGTTTACGAACATTCCATAAATTTTACGAATGTACACGAGAGACTTGGTGAATTCGACGGATTGGTGATAAAAATAAGATTTCTTGATACAGTACTTGAGCAGAAATTTCAGTAGAAATCAATTAGTGTACAAATTAATAATGAATATTACGAACATCGTTAATGAATAATGATTCGTGAAATAAATTAATGCCGTAATTACGATTAAAACGTGTGACTGATAATAACTTCAAAACAAAAAAAAAAAAAAAAACAATAACAACAACTATTATAATAACTCCGGTTTATAGGTAGATAATATTTACAAGATTTCATTTTAAAGATAGTGCCTTCTTCGGCGTCTGTAAAACTCGATACAGATCGGTGATTTATAGAAGTTTACAGAGGTTATTATAGATATCAGTAAACTTTATAGACACGTCGTAAACGTCTCCCAGTGCTGGCTCTCAACTGCACATGTTAATAGAGGTTTGAAATCCACTTATAAAAATATAAATAAAATAAATAAATAGAAAAATTAAAGAAAATGACGACGAAGGCTATGTGCAGCAAAAATAGGACCAGTGTATAAAATGACGCATGTGCCCGAGACTATGTATAAATACTTCATACAAAGGTCATAAATTGTTCTAAAATTATGGTTGAAAAGGGTGGTTGTTTGTATGGTTTGTTTGAATGGATTTTACATTTGTAACAGTTTTTAGTTTGTTAATGGTTGGAGTGAAAAAGTTTTTTCTGAATTTTGCGACTGTATATCTGGTTCCGCTATGGTAGCCTTTTTCGTGTATGTACAGTATGATTAATTTAGTTAAGTATGAGTTTGGAGGCAAAAGGTATAGGGTATAGGTTCTTGTGTGTAACGTATGTGGTGGTAGGTAATTATGTAATCTGAGCATATTATCGTTATCTAGTTTTATGTGGAATTTTTTCAGTATTGCATAAGGGGGTGGGTTTGTTTGTTGTAGTTGTTGAAAGATGAGTTTACAATATTTGTTTTGTTCCGCTTTGATGAAAATGGTTAATATTTGGAAGAATTGATAGTTTGTGTTAAGGTATGATATTGTATGTGATTTCTGTTGTGTTGTTTTTTGTCAAAATTGTTTTAGTGCTTTTATTATGATTTGAAATGTTTTAATTAATTTTTGTAGTGACGAGAATTTAGTAATGTCCAAGTTAAGTGGTGTTGAATTGTCTCCATATATGTATGTCGTGGGTATGTTCGTATGTGATGAGGTAGAGTTTGTAATTATTTCTTCATGATCTATTGTTTCTTCTCCGTTTAAGTGTGGGTGTGTGTATTGTGTTTGTGGTGTATTGTTGATTATTTCTTCATGGTTTATGTCGGGATTTGTGTTATTGTTAGTGACTGTTTCTGATATTTGTTCATAATGTGGGATCTTGTATGTTTTGGATTGTGTTTGTCTATGTTTATGTGTGTGTATATGTGTGGTCGTTATATGTGTTATTTAATATTGTTTCATTAGTGTGAGGTATAAAAATGAAGTTTATAAACAGGTGTTGCAAAAAATTATTTAATGTATTTCAATAGAACCAGTGAGAGATAACGTTAGTCGGTTTGTTAAATTCATTATAAATTGTATGTGCTTCGAAACTGATTGAAAAAATGGATAAAACGAATCGAAAGATTAATTATATTCGATCGACGTAATACACCCACGTAGGTGCTGTAGGTACGTACGTCTACGTATACACTATACAGCATACAGTATCTTCGCCTATTTACGGGGAATCAGTTATGCAATAAGCAAAACATATAATTTCTTATTTTTTGTCTGCAAAGTGAAGTCACAATATTGATACAGGCAAAGAACATTCCGGTGCGGTATTTTTATTCGAAGACAGCCGAACATACTTTTTGATTTTCTTTCAACAATTAAGTTCAGTCGTTCGTATCTGGTTCGAATGGCAGAATAAAGGTTTAAATAATTCAGATCTTCGAATGATTAAGAAAATATTGGGCAAACAGACTAAACAGAAACTGCTATTTTGCAAATTTTTATGTCCATTTAAATAACAATACGTTCGATTCCACTTTCACATCGGTATAAATTAGTATTTACGCCCAAGTTAAACGCAAATTTCAATTCGATATCTTAGATAATTTCCGACATCGTTCTAAATTCTCATTTTAATTATTTGAATTTATAAATGCATTCGTTCAAATTACGTAGGTAGGTGTACATGTATCTAATTATCTCCGTATCTCCAGATTCGTCCATCTTTACAACGAAGGCGAATCCAATTGCAACCCTCCATCGTTCACACTTTATCCACAACTCCGTTACCGTACAGACTACAGGCGTCCCTAAATCAGTGGTAACCTTTTCAAACGCCTACATATTGCACTCCAATCCATTTAAAATTCACCCTTCGACCGATTCTCCACGTTGCTAGTTCTCACTCGCTGATACTCCAAATTATTGATTCTTGGGCCAAGTTTCACGTCTTCAACTCGTTCATCTCACGTCACTGGGCTCCAGCTTACGCTGGAATACCTCCAGAAGGAACTGCAGGTGATACTCTCGCAAAAGCAGTAGGCAAGCCTAGTAGCCGCCCTCCCCTAACCCCATTCCCTCATCTGATATTCTCACCTTCCATAAAACGGCTGATGTACACGACTGGTCCAGTGCCCAGTCTGCAGCCGTGTTTATCTTTCTTCTAATTATCATCACCGTCGTTGAAACTCCGCTCTCTTTCGAACCATTTCCTGTTACGTACAACCAATCGAATCTATTCAGATCGCCGTCTTAGCCCCCTTTTCTTCCGTGAGCTACGCAAACTCCCCCTTCTTCACTGTCATCGTCACACCAACTATCTTGTTGAGGTAGATTTGAACCATTCTCATGTTTTTTTAATACGAGCTTTCTCATCCTCAACAACCTGAAACTCAGATCCGATGCCCACTTAAACTCGAACATCCTCCATCCCCCTTCGCATCATATCACCAATCTGCAGCCTCAGAGAGAAATGTAGGGCCCGCTGAACTAAACTTACGGGCCTTCGCGGTACTACTGTATGCCGAATTTACCTCTGGAAGTCGGTTTTAAGGGGTAGGTACCTATTTTAGTTTCTAGTTTTTTCTGTGTTTTTTTTTTTGAGCTCTTGGGGAATTTACCTTCCAAAACTTCCCCGACGCCCTCCTTGAACATTTGCTTAAAAATTTCTATTCATTTCAAAATTTAGGATCTTCTAGGTCCTATAAAAACGCCCGGGCCCGGTGCCTTTAGTACTCTTTACCACCCTCTGACGCCCGGCACCAATTTTTTTTGTCTTCCAAATCTTTTTGTTTTTTTTTTAATTCAGCTCTCTACAAACTCGTTTTATTCGACATTGCCAATAAATTATCTCTATCGTAATTCTCACTCCTAACATAGTAAAACAATACCTTATAATATACACTTCTGAACTAATGCCTAATAAAAACCCGTTTCAAAAAAACATTACTTTATAATTCGGTAAAAATAGTCCTATTATAAATTTAGGTTATTACATAATATAAAAACGAACGCTTGAAAATCTTGATTAAACGCGAATTAGGCCTATAATCGTTTTCTCATTTTAATAGGCCGTTTGGATAACAGCCTTAGCTCCGTACGTCGTGCTTTTTATTTTATTAATCAGAGGAATATCATTGCCTGGCTCAGCCGAAGGTATTCGGTATTACTTAACTCCACAGTGGCATAAACTGACCAATCCTAAGGTATTTAACAGCCTACATAACAATATTTTTACGAATTCTATTTTTCTTACTCTTCCTATTTGCTAACATTTATTTTCATTTTTTTATTTTTTAATACTTAGGTGTGGATAGACGCGGCATCTCAAATATTTTTTTCATTAGGTCCAGGCTTTGGTACGCTGCTAGCCTTATCCAGTTATAATAAGTTTAGCAATAACTGTTATAGGTACGTAGACGAATCAAGTCGTATAATTTTCACCTCACCACGTTCTAATAACTGTTACGCCGCATAAATTATCTCAATTCGAAAAAAAAAAAAACAAAAAAAAATTAGGTAAGTAGCCCTTTTTATTTTTTCTATTTTTAATTCCAGGGACGCTATACTGACCAGCACCATCAATTGTCTGACGAGTTTTTTGGCTGGATTTGTAATTTTTTCTGTAATCGGTTATATGGCTCATGTACAAAATAAAAGCGTCGACAAGGTTGGTCTCGAAGGTAAATTTATTTATTAATTAGAAGTATCCGAGCTATTTTTTATTTATTCCGATGGTGACTGATATAAGCGCATTATTCGTCATAAATTGTGGTATTTTAGGTCCCGGATTAGTGTTTATAGTATATCCGGAGGCGATTGCCATGATGACTGGATCAGTATTTTGGGCAATCAGTTTTTTTCTCATGTTAATAACATTGGGTAAGTTGAGTTTGAATTAAATCGTTATAATATCGGTTGAACACTCCCAATACCCCCAATACCCCCAATATCCCCAATATCCCCAATATCCCCAACACCGCAACATTCACAACACCCCAGAGGGTTATATCTGCTACATACTTACCTAATCGAATCGCCTGATAACACCTTTCTGAACACGCTCCTGGCTTTTCCAAAATGTGACTCGCTGTGTTATAATTGTTGGTTTTCGTAACAGGTTTAGATAGCACATTCGGTGGACTGGAAGCGATGGTGACAGCCCTGTGCGACGAATATCCAAGGCTACTGCGCGGACATCGCGAAATATTTGTCGCTGTTCTTTTGACCGGTGTCTTCATATGTGCCTTGCCGACAACCACTTACGTGAGTATGTGGCCCGCGACCCCCCCCCCTTGCAACATAACCATTTCTCGTACTTCAGTCCGTCATCTTTTTGCTTTCTTCCCCTCCTTTATTTTCTCTCTTCCTCGAAGAAAAACAACTCAATCACAGGCAGCCAAAAATAAAAAAGATTAAAAATACAAACACTGAAAAATATTAGGTAAGTAGTACCTAAAAGAAATATTAAAACTTCATCGTGAAAAAAATTTGCGGGGGGGGGGTTTCGACATCGGCAGTTTCGTACGTTTCGATGACCTAACACACCTACTGTAAGGTTGCGACCGTGAAAGGTTTCCACTCCCATCCTCATACATATTACGTGTTTAGGTAGCAAAAGTGGCACTCAGAATCACATGTTTGAGAATATTTCATTTTCAGTTACCCTTTAAGCAAAAATTAGGTACATACCTATCATAAAAAATTGTTGAATTTAAAATTATCCACAGGTTTTGACTAACACATTTTTTTGTTCACTCGATACATTTTCGAGTTTGGTGTCGTAAGAGGCGGAGAGTATACTTCTTAAATTTGCGTAAATGCTCCATTATCACCAGAAATTGTAGCTCACTATAACACCTAAACTAGATTGAAAATTAATAACAGTCTCAAGTTGGCGCCCCAGGAAGCCAATAATTAGGGTTCCTTGAAAACTATTTTTAATATCTGACCTTGTCATCACATTATGACGAGTATTAACATATATCTACACTAATTAAAGAGAACCAAGGAATGCCCTCGCTTTAAATTCCACCCGATATAGGAGTCAAAAAAGGGCCAAATGCATAACAAGTACAAGATTTGAACTCAGCGTATAAAAAATTTAAAACTGATAAGAGATCGAAGGAACTCAAAAGTTGAAAATTGTGAATAATCCTCTATTCGCTGAGTCGAAGTCCGAAATATAATTGAGAAAAAATGTTAGGTTTTGTCAAATTTTTTTAATAGTACAATTTTGGGTGATAGTGGAACATTTATGCAATTTTAAGAAATGCCCTCAACTTCATATGACACTCAACTCAAAAACCATCACTTATTTAGGATGGAAATATAATTATATTTGGGAAAAACTTACAGAAAATCTGATTTTTTATAATAAAATTTTTATTATTCCTTTTTTTTTTTCCAACGGGTGCTAAAATAGTACATTGGGTACTAATGGCGGACACCTTAATTCATGCAACGAAGACGTTGCTATCGACCTTATGAAAAAATTTTAAAGAATTAATTTGGTAGGGAGTTTTATGGGCTTTATTTTTATACGAATCTATTTATTCAGTAAAACTAAAAGGGAAAAACTTATCGTGAAAAAATGGATTAGGGTTTCCTTCTAATATTTTCACTAACTATTCATTTTTAGTGAAATCTGAGAGGGGAAAAAATCGAATTGATAACCTCCTCTTTTTTGTTTTCGGTTAGAAATTAATTTGTTTTCAAAAAATACGGGTGTTATCGCTGAAAATTTTTTTATACTTACAATAATTAGTTTTTGAAATAAACAACAATTTAAAAACGGAAAATTTTCCATTGATTAACTATTTTTTATTCCTTAATTAAGAAGAAGTCATTTACGATTAAAAAAAGTTATTGGCGGTAAATTTGAGTAAATTTTCTCCTCTTTCCAGCAATACCAAATCAGCTTTCTAGCTTTAATAGCAGCTGAGAAATCATCAAGTGATAAACAATAGGTTTTTCTCAAAATAAAAATGTTATTACTCCAAACAAAATTTTCACGATGTTTCATTAGCAACACTGATTTTTCAGTTCTAGGGCAGAAAAACGAACTTTTTTAACCTGTAAAATGGTAATTTATATAACTCGGGTCTACGATAGCACATTTTCTGGCCTCATTTTAGGACTGAAAGTTCGTCTTTTTGGATCAAAGAACTACTTTTTGACACTAGGACCAACAAATTCAAAAAAATGACCTCATTTAACTATTCTCAGGTCCAAGTACGAAAAAGTGAAATTTAAAGATCCGAAAAGTTCACTTTTCGATTCTAGGACTAAAAAGTCGACGTTTCCAATGAAACATGGTGACATTATTGTTTGAAATAACATTTTTATTTTGAAAAAAACCAATTGTCTTTTATTCTATGATTTCTCAGCTGCTATTGAAGCTGGAATGCCGAAGTTGGTGTTACTGGAAAGAAGTGAAAATTTACTCAAATTTACCACAGTAATTTTTTTATTATCGTCAATAACTTCTTCGTAATTAAGGAATAAAAAACAGCTAATTAACGGAAAATTTGCCGATTTCAAATTAATTTTTGTTCATTTCAAAAACCAATAATTGTAGAAAAAAATTTTCAGTGATAACCCCTCCTTTTTCTAAAGAAAAATTGCGAGTGAAAATATTAGAAGAAAACTCAAATCGATTTTGCTCGTTAATTTTTTCCCTTTCAGTTTTGCACTATAAATAGGTCTATACAAAAATAAATTACATAAATTTCCACACATAAAAGGTTCCTTACCATTTTTTCATGAGGTCAATAATAACGACTTGCATATAAGTATAATAGGGTGTGCACCAAGGGGGAATACACTAATTTTCTTAAAAAACTGATTTTTGGAGTACCTAATTTTTTCATTATATTGGGGGGAGTGACAACTCCCTCTCCTCCAAGGTGACAAACATGATACGTTATTCAGGACACTGAAACATATAAAACTGATCGTCTTCAAGACTCTAGTTTTTTTTTTTTTTCAGGGTAATACTATTTTATTAAAGTACGCAGTTGCTTGGACTAATATTAATGTAAGATGAAGAGACAATTCTCCGTGATCATGAATAAAGTCAATAGGGCGTTGCAAAGATAAACTTTAGACTGGCGCGAGGGTTGCCACTTGCTATCATTTAAGAAAAAAGAACAGCTGGACGTTGAAAGAAAACAGGGTCATACATATAGCTATAGAGATGTCCAACTCTCTATACGTATTGTGGCACAAAAATGTGACAAAGATCTTCAACCATCATTATCATCATTAACAAAAAGTCAACTTTGTTCAACATCCTGCGCAGCCAAAGCTGCGCATATTTTATAGTAAAAACTGAAATCACCATACCAATATACACACACTGTCAAGTTGCAACACATGCGCAGTAACAAATACAAGACTTGGAAACGTTTTATAACATTCTATATTTGTCATGTTTTTGAGCGCACGTTGAACATCTCTTTAGCTATAGGTTTATTTTATTTGCCACGCAATGTCGAATCCGGGTCAACACCAACAGGTGCTATTCCGCTCTTGCACGATAAATGCGCCAATTGAAAAGCGGAATTTACTCTAAAGTAATGGAACAGCTTTAATCAGTGTCACCCCGGTGTGGTTATTTTTGGCAAATAAAACATAACTTATGTCTTAGGTCATACGCCGGATTTACCTCTAATTGATTAAAGAATACTGCCAATGGAGCGAGCAAAACAATTTTTTTTTGCGTCCTACAACACTGACAATTTCATATAAGTTAGGTATGTCGTCTTTTTTTGGTTTTTTTTTTTTTTGTTTCATTTGGGGGGGGGGGTTCTGGTTGAAAATTAAAATGAGAATTTTCAAATCGACAAAAATCGGGACAATTCCGCTAAAGACTGGACGGCTGGCAACCCTGCGTCGTGCGACTGACACGTGCGACACCTATTAGGCCACAGTGGCACTACACACATACGCTTTTGCCTCAATTAATTCCTCGAGGTTTGCCAGTCGATTCGCTCGCAGCTGCCTTTCATCAGCAATACGCCACAAAATGCGTAGATGGGTGGGTGGGTGGGTGGGTAGGTAGGTACCTACCTATGCCTATCACCTATCGCCCCCAACATGGAGCAGAAAAATAAAAAAAGCTTTCGCTTAATTTGATGCCAAACAGATTTCATTTTCTTATTCCACTTTGTTTTTCGTTGCTGTTTGCTCCTTCATCGTCGGAATTATCCGCCGCTCGCACAAATGCCGGCGCAGATAAAACGCTTCTCGTGTTACTTTTTTCGTGTAGAAAAACACAGCGAATAAATTATGGCTCCGGTGCGAGGAGAGAAAGTAGCTGCGGCAAAAATGGCGAAAGCCGAAGGTGCGAACGTCGTCTTATCTTGTCACTCAACATTTTTTTCTTTTCTCGCAAACCAACCCTCGCCTCGACCCACCCCGCCTCCTTTCGCCCTCGCCCCCTTTTCCACATATGCCAACGATGGAATCGAATTAAACGAAATCAATCGTATTCAATGACCCGCTTAGTTAAAAACGAGGGGAACAACTTTTTCCACTCAACCATATAAGTTACGCTAAAAGAAGTAAGGGTGGAAAAGCAAGAAAGGGTGGGTTAGGTTGCCATTTGTTGGATGCGTGTAGCGTATGTTTATGGGGAAAAAAGTGAATCCCCTTCGACCACACTGGTCGTGCTCCATCCACGGTCAATTTGTTCATTTCGTACGGCCTAGGCCTCGGCGAAGGGGGTAACGTGTAGGGTGCGGTTGAAGGGCAAAAATTTTGATTTTCTCTCGTTTTTCGAGATTCTTATCTTTTAATGAACGACACAAAAGGAGCAAACTAAAGAGACAGTTGCAAGAATTTTGGAATTTTTTTTCCCCCTTCAAATGGTCTCCCTAAATTTTCGCATACGAAACGAACCCTGATAACACATCGTAAACTGGAGAAAGATTATTCCACGATGTCCAGGCACAATGGGAAATTGAGAAAATTCCAAGTACCTACCCATAGAGGATACACTACCGCATATACACCTTCCAAGAAAGGAAATTAAATTGCTCGGTCGCGTTTCTTCCATGATTTCTCCACAGCTGAAAGCTTTCTAGTTTCTACCTTTCTACCTTTTCTCGTCTTTCCCGTCTATCTCGCTCTCTCTCTCTCTCTCTCTCTCTCTCTCTCTCTCTCTCTCCGCCATTTATTTCTTTTACCAAAGTGTATAAACGATTCGTTGAATTAAAAATAGCATACATAAAACATGAGAAACTTGGTTTGGAATAAACTTTTTTCTCGCTTCGTTTTGTTTCTTTTTCAGGTTCTTCTAAATATTTATCGTATTTTCTGGTAGCTAAACGTTATCTTTTTTTTTTTTCTTCATTCTTTTACTTGGGTAGGTATTTATACCCACTTACTTTTTTTATTTTTTCTTAATTTTCTCCTATACCGTGAGCTTGAAAAGTGGCATGATGGGGTATAAAAATTCCGAGTCGCATAAGTTTTACACAATTTATGTCTGATGAGCGGACCAATTTGTTCGTCCATTAAACCGGCAACGTATTAAGAAACCAGCTTTACCAGCGCGAGGACCAGACGATCAAAATTGATGTTAATGTTGCACTGTTTACAACACCCACAACATGACTAACTCGATTTGGCAAGACCATAACCAAACGCAAAACATAGCATAAAAATACCACAAAAACGGACTGTAAAATGTTCGTAATCTTGTCACTAAAAGTTTCGGTACATACCAATTGAAAATATTTGATTTGATCATTTATTATGGTTGGCGGTTAGTCGAAATTCGTCTTATTGTGAATAAAAATTGAATCTGCCATTTCAAAAAGGAATTCATTCCACACATTTTTGAGGTATATAAGTTATACTTACATATGGTTTTCAACTACAAAGGGCTCGCCCCATTTATTGGAACAGAAAGGAACGCATTCCTTACACTTTAAATGGGTTTAAAGATGCGTCAAAAAAATGCAAAACTAGCAAAAAGGAACTCATTCCGAAATAATGTATGTTTTCTCGAACATATTTCACAGATTTTTTTATTAATTTTTTGCAAAAAGGGTTTAATTTCATTACACTTAATTTTGTTTTTTTGCGAACCAGCTGTTAGTACACAGTCTGTACAAAGGGAATTTAGGGTGTTGTTCTCAATGATGTCTTGTAATATTATTTCGTAATAAATTCATGATTTTTCTACAAGTTATAGTCACTTTTTCAAGGTAAAAAAAAATTAAATGCCCAAAAAGGACTACATTCCAGAATTTCTCTCTCCTATCGCAGGTGTTATGAGGGTCATATTGCAGATTTCTTAAATGAGATCTAAAATGGGCACTGCAGGGTCTCCAATTCACGAACGTGAGGTTCCGAGTCAATATTTGGTCACATATTATGAGACAGTTTTTTTTCATTTTACTTAAAACTATCTCGAGTGGAATGGTGGAATGAGTGCTTTTTTGAAATGACTGATTCTGCTAGTCTTTCTTTCGTTCATCATCAAAATTACGAGCCACCCGCTATCTAAAAAATATTAAAATTTATGCCGTCCCAATTAAGTACACCTATCTTGGGATATACATCGATGGTCGCCCAAATTGAAAGCGCCACATCCGACAAAAAATAACATCCCTTGAAACGAAGTTTTGATATATATATATTCTAGTCCATGGGGAGACAATCAGTGTTCAGCCTAAATAACAAAACGATTTATCGACAGTGCTTATGGGTGGCAATTGAATAATTATATCACAAGAGCCAACAGTAGCGCTGCAAATTCAGCGCTTCCAAATCAATGTTCTGCGTCTCATTAAGTTCCTCACCCTGGAACATTTGCAATCCAGTGTTGCATCGAGACCAACGATCTGCTGTCATAATTTCACATTAATAAATGTATTGGTTAATTCTTCGAAGTACTTTGTTCTAATAGACGATATTAATTTTTTTTTAAATATTAAATAAAATGTATTGCCTGAGAAGACTCCTTCCCCAGCTAAAACTTTAACAGTAAATAATGTATAAAAAAAAAAAAGTTTGGCAAACATGTGTTCCATTCTCAATTCATATTCAACTAACTAAATACCTGTACTACAGAACCACAACATAATGAAATTTACCTTAAGATTATTATTTAACTTCGAAAACCCTTTAGTACTCACCAAGAGGAACAAAAGTAGAGTTCTATCAATTTCTCGGCTTAGCAAACGAAATGCGGACACCCTGTACACACCTTCTAGCTAATATCACATTTTTTATTTTTTTATTCCAATTAAGTTGTTAACAACAGAATTTAAGAATTTTCCACTCATTTTCAAATTTTTCGAGTATATCTACGTAAAAAAAAATCCACGATAAAACCAAATTTGGGCTTCAACAAGGGCGCAGTCAAAGCGGATGATTGGCCGATGACATTTTTGTTTCTGGTCACTTTTAGAATTAAAAAAAAATTTTGTAATCAATACGCGACATCGGGTTCCATATGGATGCTAAATTTCTCAAATTTTCTAAATTTTCAAAATCGACGAACAAAAATGTCATAAAATTTTCTCCCCCCTTAAAAAAATTCTGGATACGCTTCTGGACTTCAATGACGAACGAGCACTCCGAGCTCATCCATTTTCTCCGCTCCGCGGACAAACGCTGAATCACAGACGTGTTTTTAGCACTACAGCTCCGTATAACCACCACTGATCCAGCCCCTAAAATTTCCAAGTTCAAAATTCTGACGTCATCAGGTCCTCCAGTTATCTCCTGTCACTGGCCCTACTGGCCCTTGCCCACCGTATCTCGATCAAGCCCATCACCATCCATTCGAACATATCCATATCAATACCCACGATGAAAATGGCCAGTAAAATAATATACCGTAGACAAATAGATAAACAGATAAACGTAAGTGCACTGTACAGCAAAGGTTCTAGCGGTTCTCAAAGTTGTGCTAAAAAATCTAAAATATTAGCCTCATTCTTCGCATTGATTTTAAAGTTAACAGGAAAATGATAAAGTTATAAGGATCCTCACTGTACCTGATGCGTACGTAAAATACTTCCACTGAGGCCGAGGATCGCACCTACCGAAAGTTTTTCTCAACCTAAAACTTGTAACCACCAGTGCTCCCCCGTTTTGAGAAAACTCCGCGTTTTATCTGCCTTCCCAAAATGTTCAACCCCCTCCCATAAATTGCTTTTGGCATACGTACCTGCTGCCAAGGTTCACTCGGACTACTTCCTCGGTATTCGAAGAGAACTCCCCACCACACTGAGTACGATCCGAGCCGATATTTCAAATTTCGAATACACTCCAGAATTTTCCAATTTTCCGACTTCAGTGGAATGTTCTTCCAACCTTCTCCAACCCGGACTGTCGGACTGCCGGACTGTCGGACTGTCGGACTGCCGGACTGTCGGACTGCCGGACTGCCGGACTGCCGCATCGGAGCGACTAAATAAGTAAATGGAATCTCAGCAAATGAAAATCTCTTTCAGTGGGTGGTGGTCGTCTGCTCATAAGTTGAAAAACATATCCGCGAAATTACGCAGCAAAGAATTACCTAAAATATGCTAACAATGAAAGTGCTGGAAATATTAGTCACTGCGTATGCCGTATTTGCAGGGCGGTTATTATTTGGTGAATTTATTGAACGTATTCGGTCCAGGATTAGCAATTCTGTTTATCGTATTTGTGGAAGCGGCTGGTGTTTGTTGGATCTACGGCGTCAACCGATTTTCAGCCGACATCGAATGCATGCTCGGATACAAACCTGGAATTTTTTGGAGAATTTGTTGGGCTTGTATTAGTCCGGTATTTTTACTGGTACGTATTTGGCTTCACCGTCACGGGCCGTGGTGAGGGGGAAGGGAAGGGGTCGGAGTAGGTATAATTGTGTGAGCAGCATACGCACATCCACTTCGCTGTCATATACTGTCACTGTAGAATTGATTCTTGAAACTTTATAAAATAAAAAAAAAGTTGTAACATTCAAAACGATTATAGGTACGGTATGTACTTTGCATTCGTACATATTGTCACAAAAAAATTTCAACCTTATGGGTATTTCATCGTTGCACAGCCTATTTGACGAAAGAAATCAGATGGAAAAATAAAACAAAGAAATAAATAAATAAATAAATAAATAAATAAATAAAAGCAAGAGCGCTGGAATTTTTATTTATTTAGTATACCCAACAATATTATAAATCAAGTTCATGACATGACTAACCCACTGTATTGTAAAATACATTTTTTTGACCCACCCCAATTAAGAAGAGTATTTTTTGGCAGCATCACCTTCGCTAACTTTTCACTGAATCAGTTTCGCTCAGAGCTGTCAATTTAAAAGTCATTCATCTGCTTCGAGAATCATGTAGTCCATTTTTAAGATCTTAATTTAATAAAAATAGCGTAAACACGAGCGCAGCCTAAATATGTATTGTACATATACAGGGTTATTTATTTCATCACACATTATAGGGAAAATACATTATGGTGCATGATGAAATAAATAAGCCATGTTATAGCCGTATAAATGGGACCAAATCATGCACCATATTAGATACAAAAAGAAAACAAAACATACTTAATCAAAAAGGTGTAATTGTGATTCGTAAGATATCTACAAGATTACAGAAATGGTTCAAAATAACTACTTTCTCCTACGACATAATAACCTAGGCCATCGATAAATTCAGCTTGCACCTGCTCCAATTGAGCAACGGAAATATTGGACCAAAAATCATTTATGGCAGTGCGAAGTTATTCTACGGTGAAGTATGGTCCGTATTTGTATACTGCAAACCTCACAAAAAAAAAAAAAAAAAAAAAAAAATATCCAAATATCCCAAGGATTTAAATCTAGGGACCTCGGTGGCCATTCTAATGGTTTGTCACGAGTTCCAATAACTTTTTCTGGAAAACAAACTGAAGGAATTCCTTGGCCCAATTAGAGCAGATGCAAACTGAATTTATCGATGGCCAAGGTTATTATGTCTTAGCAGAAGGTAGTCATTTTAAACAATTTCTGTAATTTTGTTCCTTCTAAATCACAATTTCACCTTTTGCTTATATAAATGTTTGTTTTCTTTTTGTATCTAATACGGTGCATGATTTGGTCCATTTACATGGCTATAACCTAGCCTATTCGTTTCATCACGCACCATAATGTATTTTCCCTATAGTGCGTGGTGAAATAAGTAACCATATGTGTAGACCTAATGGGCCTAACCCTACTGGCAAGAGGTTGCATAAATGCGACTGCCGCATTTTTTGCGAAATGTTCACAGAAACTGTGGGGAAATGTCGATGAAAATTAAAATGACTACGGTAGCGATACTGTTTTATAGCTAGCAGCTGAAATAACCATAATAATATGGGTACCTATTTTATCGATCGTAACCTACGGATAATTATTTCTAATGTTTTTAGTCCATTTTCGCGTTCTCATTACTCAGCTACAAAGACATGATCGCTGGAGAATATACGTACCCAGAATGGAGTATCAACGTGGGATGGATCTTAACGGCGTCCTCTATATCGTGCATACCAACGTACATAATTTACCTGTTTTGCATAACACCCGGACCATTTTCGCACGTGAGTATGAAACGATGGCAAACAAAACCTTTCCATTCGATGTATGTTCTACAAAATTTAACTTGGAGAGTTCGGACCGAGGACTAACTTACGCACGTCCATTAAATCAGTACGGCCGTATGGCAGTCGACTCTTCATATGTTACCCCAACTGATGGTGACCTTTGTTATAACTGCGTGCAAGAAAATCAACAATTACGCACAAATACGTCAAATACTGGAGAAGCTGGTACATGGCGGCATGTAGTACACCATGTGCGTATATTGGTACTTAGGTGTGCGTACTAATGACGATAAAAACTTCGAACACAAAAACAACAAAAACAACAAAAAAAAAATCAGATCTGTCTTTTTTTTCAAAGTTTTAGATCATCAAAAAGTGCCTCGCCATGGCCAATTGTGCGTGATTTTTCATAGAAATGTAAGATCAAAGTCGAATAGATCTATACGTTTATTCTTATTTTGGCACTCTGATTCTAAATACCTATGAGTAGAGCTTGGTCGCAAGTACCTAACAACAGGGTTCTACTTCATCGATGGCCACGCTTGTACGAGTTGGCACTACATATCCTACAATTTGCTACGCTCCAGGCTATTAAATGCTTTCACTCATATTGACCACTTTTGCATTCTCAGCGAATAAAAAAGATATTCAGACCATCGCCGGAGTACAGCATCACAGCTACTACAAATATAATCACGACAACCACCACCACCACCACCACCACCACCACCACCACCACCACTATGATCGGCAGCTCAAAAAAAAGTACCGAAGGATTACGTGCTCGAGCAGCAACCATAAATTACGGAGCCACGTGTGTCTGACACCAGCAGCCACTCGAATGGCTCGTCTAAATACCGGTGCACAGCCTCCTCCCATTTCGTCCCCTCGCCTCGCATCAGATATTCAAATATCGTACTTAATACCCAATTACTTTACCTCGTGTTCATTAGAATCGAAGATAATTATAGCCAAAGTATATCGGTCGCAAAAATGTAAAACGAGAATAATACTCGTAATATTGTATCGGATAAATCTGCCCACAGATTAAGGGCAGGCCCGTTTTTTTTTTTTGGGCAAATTTTCTCGCAAGTCGACCAGTTATGGAAATTTTTCTTTCAGTTACTCGCCCACCAGAGATATTCGTGAGTATCTGCAGCCATGAATTCTCATTTTACGTTACGATATCGCTATTTTATTGCGGAAAATGTGGTAGATAAGCTTTAAAAATTTAATACGTTTAATTAATTATTGGAGTTACCTTTCATAAGTTAAATTTTCTCGCACTTTTATTCACAAAATGTTTTCGTAGTCAACGGAGACCCGAAAGAAAAATTTTTAACTTTCTAAAATATTCTTCGAATGATAGAATTATAGTTAAATGGTAACTGAACGCAAAACCGAGCTGAGTTTTAGGCCTATCATATTGGAAAAATATTGAGAACCGAAGAAAATTACGTTGAAAATTTTTCTGTCATTTCTTCGACTATAATATAGATACCTACCTAACTAATTTCCTAACTCATTTCCTACGGAGCAATTTCCACAAACGAAAGCTACGCCAGAAACAAAATATTTTGCAAACCAGTTGCGGATCCTCGATCCTTCCATTACACCATTTCAACCCCTAACACCACAATATCAGGCATACTTCATATTATTCTTTCTTTCATCCTTCATTTATTTTATTCATTTTTTTTTGAGAAAGACTATTAACCTAATTTAAAATTAATAGGTCAAATTCGGGTGAGTCTGCTTACGAGTTTCGAATGTTGATTAATTTTCCAAAGAAGCGAATAAGTCGAAAATTTTAGATAGTTCTACTCAAATCTTAGCCTTTGCTGTTGCAATGGTTGACCGCTAAACACTAAAACAGTGTTACCTATCATATTATGATAATTTTGTTACCTATACCTATTTTACTTATTATTATAATCTTTAGAAAGTATGACGATGAATCGAAATTTTATAAAATCATTTCAGAAACCAAACTCATTCGATCGTATTTTAGATATTTTACTGTGTTCTGACAATAAGGTTTTTTATTGTAGGTTTTAAGTAGGTATTTAAAACAACCGTAGGGTATGTAATATAATGTACCTATACCGACGGGTATACTTTATAATATTGTAATGTTTAAAAATTTAAATTCCTCTAATATTTTTAACTCAATAAACTAATTATAGGTATTAAAAAAAAATATATATATATATATATATACAAATAATATAGGTAAATATATATACATACGTATTTCTATGATCATTTCATTGTACGTTACATTTTTGTGTTTTATTCTTCCAAAAAAAAATCGTTGCTTGCAAAAACTTTTTTTTTCTAGTTGATTAGTAGATTTCAAAATACCATACGCAAATTGATGCCATTTGCTACAACTTTTCCAGATAGAAAATTTAAAAAAACTTGATTAGCTTAAAGAATGGTGCCTGGTTGACAAGAATAAGATACAAGCGGATAAAGTGGAGATGGTAACATTGTTTCATGGAACAAATGCGAAAGTGAAAGAAAACAAAAAATGAACAACACTTAATTTTTTTTTTCAATTTTTATTCATTTTCAATGCCCTCTTCTCGTTGTTACAAAATGTGTGAAACCTGTGACTTTTTTTTTTTTTAAACATCAGTTCTAACTCAGTTTTTCCTATACGATAAAAAAATAATATTACGCATCCGCAGGTAGACCTGCTAACTTCTACAGAATAGTATTGTTCCCAATGTTTTTTCGGCTGTTTTTTCTTTTATTAATTTATTTTTTCTTTCTCTTCCTAAATCCTATTACCACACATCAAAGCTGGTAAAAACTATGAAAAAAATTATGTTTTTAACTCGAGATAAATGCTGAGAATTTTATGTATAAATTTTTTTTTTTACTTCTCATTAAGAAAATAAAGAGTTTCAAAAAGATTTTATTCTTTGAGTTTTTATGTGGAATATGCCAATGGGTCATCCATCAAACAAGATGGAATTTTATTAAAGAGAAACCTAAATGGTGGGGCATACACAATTTTTATTTGATGAGAGCTAGAGTTAAACATAACATACAATAACATAGTTGTAATTTCGAAGTTTGTTCTTTCAATGTTCCGCACCGTTTAATAAGTGAGTTTTATGAATAATATATTCGTAACTATTTTGTTACAATTTTTGTAGTTTCCTCGGAGTGTTTTTCTCATCTTTTTTTTACCACAAAAAGAGATCAAGCCTCAAGGCTTGAATACTACGTCTAACTTACTTCTGTAGCTTACCAAATTTACAAAAAGTATATTTAATTTTCAGATTTCCAACCTCCTTTTTATGATTTATTTATTACAAATTAGTTGATTATAAGTGTTCTTTTCAATAAGTTAATAGGTAAACATTATGTTTGAATGATTTATTCCTGACTAAAATGAACGCATATATAAAAAGTAGGAGCCCACACAGTGTTTTCATCATGGGGAAACGAGGGGTCAGATCTCCTCTCCCAAAAAAAAGACGAATTGAAAAGTAAAAATTTGATAGGGTTTCTCAAGGACGAAAATTTGGTTTTATCCCATTTATTCTTACACAATCCAACATACAATAAAATGATGCGTAAATATTAACGAATAAATGGAGAAGTGACTTGATTTAGTAGGAATTTTGAGAAATATTCTAGAAAATTTTCGCAACAGGGTCGAAAAAAAAGTACAATTGTCTTATAAAAATTACTATGAAGGTGGATGAGAGAGGAAGTTCGGGGGAAGAGAATGAAAAAAAAAAAAAGTGGGTCGACTAAAATATTGTAGTCTAGGGTGGCAAAATACCTAAAACAAGCTCTGATAAGAGGGCATTTTTTCTGGTAGTACCATTAAAGGGAACTGGTTAGAAGGAAATATGACAAATAGGTACTCTTAGGGAGATTTAAAACAGGAGAGAGGTATATTATGTCCATTAATGAGAATCTTCTTGACTTCAGCAGCTGGACTACGATTAAACTGAACTAAAATTTTGAAGCCAAAACTATTTTGAGCTTTTTTTTTTTTCAAGACATTGCGTGAAAATTAACACCACTTGTTTTAGGTGACAAAAAGTAATGATTCTTCCCAGTCCAAACAATACATACTTTCAATATATCATACTATTTGTAACGTATATTTTCATCTATTTTTAGAAATGACGAACATATTCGTCCACACATTTTCGAATACCAAAAACGTAAATATTTATCAACAATAATCATCCTATAACTCTTTATAAACAACCACTAAATTACCCGTATTTGATTTTATGAATATAGATATACTTTCTGTATATTCATGACCTAATTGTGCTTGTCCCTCGAGTACTCGACAAGTCAGCACAACCCTATAATAACAAACACCCTACCTCACTTTACCTATCCGACACGTACGTTCTCATACCCTGAACGAGTATATAATCCCTCGATTCAGTGGAATAAGACACAGTTCCTCGACAGCTACTTCTAAGTACCTGGAACCTCTCTAGTAGAAGTCTCTAGTGAACAGATAGTCTTGCTTGTTGAATTGTGATTGTATATGTATAAATATTAACGTATATTTATGTACTGTGATGTACGAATTATCATTTTATTAAATGTGTAAACTCACTCGTGTATTTTAAATATTATTGAGTCTCTAATCAATGTTAAGGTCCACGATAGTTTGTGGATGATAAACTTGAATTTGTTTTAGAAGTATTACTGCTTTTAAAGTACGTGATATTTCGTGTATGGTGTAACACTGAAAGTGGTTCTAATTAGGTACATTACCACCTCTTTTGGCCGTTACACTATTATACATTTTTTGAGGCATACACCCTCGATAGACATTGGAATGCCTCAATCTGAATGAACGGAGACGTATCTGCAGTGTGTGTGTGCGATCTTCACACCAGTACACCGCAACAAATTCAGTTCACTATTGTGCCACGAAATTGCGCATCAAGGACAAGATTTACTTCACTGCATAGCTTATCATTACCGTTAATTAACAATATTACAATACACAATTTACAATAACGCCTTACCATAGGTGCCAATTTGGGTTTTTTGGCGGGCCGGACCACCCCAATAATTACAACCAATCATTCGCACGTACTGAATTCGTACTATTAGTAAGCACGCAAAAAGCACTCGCACACCCAACACCCGAAAACCACTCTCAGAGAGGATCGCCACTACACTGACACTGATCATCAATAAACACTCAATATTTTGGAAAATCAAGTTCGTGAACAACTTCATTTTTCAAATAACTACCTAGGCACTAATCACAAAATGAAATAATCACGAACCTCATTCAAAATATTGAAATCTCCACTCAACTCCCTCACAACAGAAGAGAAAAAAATGATAGATTGAAAAAAAGGTTTTCCATGATAAATTTTAATGGTTTGAAAATCTGGCAATAGGGTGGAAAACGTCTTTAATTCTTTACATAGCTACCCTTGTAGATCACGCTTACATCAAAATGTCAAGAGAGATACCGTAGTTAAATGAGACGTATATCAGCAACCTCATATTTTATACACAGGTGTGTACATAGTATCCTCTCCATTTTGCGTGCATCTGTCATTATATAAGTACATAATACGTACTCCGTTGAAACGTTTTTCGAAAAAATACTGGAGGACAGGTTTCTTAGGCTAAATTTTAGGCTATCTCAAATAATAATTAATTCAGATTATTCATGTTAAAGGATGGTTTATACTCGTTGATTTATTCTCTATGAACTAATACCTAAAAAGTTTATTAAGGGAAACACTGAGCTATGGTTTGTACTGTTTCTCTTGATTTATTCTCTAAAAATTAAAATTACCCCATTTTACAGAATACAGATTAGAAATTTGAGAACAGAGATGCGAGTTTAAACCCTGCTTAATGTTGAAGAAAAAATGCTACATAAATTTGTGAACATACGAGTACATACCAACTTATTGTACAATTTTTAGGCTTCAATAATACAGTTTCATAAGACATGACTACGGAAGATCCGCAAGTTACAAGCTAACCCCAGAACCATAACTGAAGCAGGTAGGATACCCAAAATGATCCCTACCTAAAATAAAGTGTACCTGAGCAACATTATACATGTTAGAAGTGAAACTTCACACTTCAATAAACATATCTGAAGATGTATCATACATTAAAATGGTAAATAATCTATCAAACTGACGCCTTTTAGGTCACACGATGCCTGCAATAAGAGGCTCAATTTACTCCAAAAATAAACTGAAAATTTGAACACAACACCTCAAAAAAACATGACAAACGAAGCATCACTTAATTTTTTAAGAAAACAATAGGCGTGAGTTCCAATGGGGACTCATGAAGGATTGATGTATAAACACAATAGTGTGATTGTGAGCGTGCGTGTTGCGCGCGCGTACGCACACACACACACACACACGATTACATGCCAACGGTTAAAATATTGTAAGAGGTACAAGTTATGATTGTAATTCTCATTTTAGCCCCTACTACAGTACGAGACCAAGCACTAAGATGTGTACCCATCAAAAATTATTCTAACCCTTTTCTGGGGCCACAGGAGTCTCAATGACAGGTACAGTCCAAAAATTAATTAAAAATTCGAATTCAGCGCCTCACAAAACATAACTGACAATGTACTTATCACTAAATTTTTGAGAAAATGATATCTTAACCCCTTGCCTAACGAAATTCAGAACCTGAACTAAACAATTAGTAATTTCCAAATAACTAACACTCTTGCAAAGACGGTTCAAATCCCGTTAGAAAAATAGAATTTTTTTTTTTAACAGATCAAATTTAAAAAATCGGATTCCGTCACTACATCGGGCTTAACTTTATATAGTTATCCAAGAATTTTGGTTATTTTTGGTTCGGCCATCTAAGAGCAATGGCGTCATCACAAATGTTTTTCGGTGAGTGGGTCCATAAGTAAGTATCGCTCGGCTTCGCTTCGTTGGCTTCAAAAAAATGTGACATGACTAGAAGACATAGTACATGAATGCCATGTTACAACGACGTAGTTACTACTTCGCGTATTCTTGGTATTTGTTCTTTACAAATCCCCCTCTACAATGGGGTAAAATTAATTAAATTTAAGGCAGTATTGTTCAGGCCTAGACACTTGTATTACAAAGGGGACAACCATTCAATGGGGTGAAAAATGAAAAAAAAAAGGTATATACTTTGGTAGTTGAAAATATGTAGAGAGTTCTCAAATTTTAAATTAATTGCCATACATTTATGTAATAGTCTTTGCAAAATTACAAATAAATAAATCTATTAGAAGTTATGGCTGTTCCAAAAAGGGGAATAATAGTTAGAAGGTGACAAATAAAAACATTATTTTTTGGTAATTGAAATATGTGAAAGTCTGAAAGAGCTCTCAAGTTTTTACTTAATAACTGTCATAGATGGAGAAATGTTTGTGAAAAATTTCAAACAAATTGGTCCATTACAAGTTGAAAAAAAAATTAGACAATCAAGTAGTAAACCGAACTTTTCAACCATTAAAAAAGTAATAAGATGAAACCAAACCAATAATGTGATTAGCCCTAATTGAGCACATTTTAGCGGGTAACAATATTTACTAATAGGGAATTTTTCAGTAAGCGTATTCAACGGCCTTTGGGCAATGCTCAAGAACATGGTTAGAAATATATAAAGGAAAAATTCAACATATTTTTACCAAAAATTACACAAATGACACGATCAACGAATGATAAATATTGGTTTTAAATAATTTCCGAGCCCAAATTTATTGACGTTGAAATGTAACGAGAATGACACAGACGTAGGAACAGCTTCTGACGGAGATTGCTGTCTTAGTTGAAGGTATTAACACTTTGATATTGTCTACTAAGCGATTTTCAAAAATATAGGTACGTACTCGATAAAATGAAATTAAGATTCCGGCGGATAACACAATAATCATTAGTTTTGTTTGATAGGATTACACAAAATTACACTAACCCACACCGGTAGGGATATTCCACAAATATTCTAGTAAAACTTGGCGCAAAGTCATACAACATTTTTACATTTGTGGAATCGCCCTCCTGGTGTAAGTTGGCGTGGTTCTATCATACAGAGCTATTATGTTCCAGGTAAAACTTAAATTTCGGATAATTTTTATGCTGACTCGAGTAGGATGAATAATTTAGAGCGAAATTAAAAATTGTACGGTGATTATTTCAACAGCTGCATTTGATGAAGCACAAAAACACAAAAAATTAAATCGAAGTTAGTGAGTAATTCATCCTGGTTAGCCTTCAATTCGATCCACTATCGTCGTCAATAAAGAAACGGGATAAGAAGGCATGTCAAACTTATTCTGTTTCTCGATATTAATAAATAAATAAATAAAAACAATTCAAATATTCTTTTGTGAGTAAACATCAATCAAAAGAAATCAGATAACATGTTTTAAAAAAGATTGTATGATCAATTTTGCTACAACAGTAAATAAATTTTGGCCAAGCCTGAGCAGCCTTTAATTCAAACGTGAAAATAAATACTTTTCAGTTGTTTATCACGTATCCTTTTCATTTCATCTGAAAGCATAGACGGAATTATTAGTTGGTGCGAGGCTCAGGAAAAATTAATTTTACGCCTAAACACATTTACTTACCACTGATTTCAATTAATGTGGAATTTTTCTGCTGAGTTACCACGTAAAATTCACGTTCGTTACAAAACTGCCCAATTATCCAAAAATCATCGTATGTTTTCACGATAGTTTCACCAACAGAATCCTTTCTGAAAAATGTTATAAAATTTTCACTCAAGATCTTCACCACCAAGTTGACACAGCTCAACTGGTAATAATCTAGCAACATAGAATCCGAACCTTTTACCGTCGAAACATATATCCGCCAGCATTGAGAGCACCTCTGAAGTTAGATGGGCTCGATTATCGTGTAATGTATTTTTCTGCGCCAAATTCAATCGATTAAAATACACATAGCTGAATGTATGACCGCTAGAAATAATCCCTTTCAACAAACGCTTCTTTTCCAAGTGCACCGAAAGCTCGACCGCCAAAGCGACTAATTTTGATCGTAAAAAGGTTTCGACATTTCTCATAAAATCCAACGTAAGCTCGACAGCATCTAAGGAAAAGTGAAAACATGAATTTTCGTCGTCATAGAATTTATCGATGTTTAACACTTAATACCTTGGGAAAAATAAAAAATAAAATAAACTTATTACAGAATTGATCACTCAAGACTTACCGGAGACGAAAAAACACATGAACGATGACATGACTTTGTAAATCAGTAACTGAAATACGTTCTTATTTCCGGATCTCAGAATAAGTCTAGGAACTTGAGTAACAGGTTCATTATCACTGTTTATGTAGAATGAAGGACAAGTGACGAAGCTGAGAAATATTAAATAATATCGATAACACAATACAAAATAAAATATTATAAGAATTCACTACCAATGACTCGGGACTATTTAAAAATTATTTCAACGTGATTTTATTCATTAAATACGTCTTTTAAAGCATGCAATCAGTTTTTTAAAAGAATTGTCACTAAATGGAAGATCATTGTTTCATATGCTTTTAAACTGTATTTTATCGATGTAACCTTATGAATTACAATTTTAACATGCTTTTTTAGTACTTTACCACAGTACAGGGCTTTTTGTAAGAATAGAATGTAACTATAGTGACTACAGCACCTATTCAAAGTATTTAAAGCGCATGAGAAAGGAGAAAAGAAACTTTAGCTTTAGTTTATAGTATCTCTTATCAAAAGAACAACATACGCAGACGCAGCAACTAGATATGTAGCCTGACATGCTCATTTTTTTTAAATAAAATTTATAAAATATAATAAAAGAATGATGTTACGGACACTATAATTTTTGTGACATTGAGGAAAAAAATGAAAAATGTATTGCGTAGTCATGTTTCATCCAGCGTTTATAAAATTTTTTTGTATAACAAGTAATAACATAAATACAGCGTACGTTGTTGTAAAATAAAATTAAGCAGAAAAAAATCGTAGACTGACTACTTCACTAATATCTGGCTGCATGGGAAAAGTATATGAGGCACCCGAAAATTATAAGCAGAAATACTTCATCGCTGTATAGATTTTCACAATTTAAGAATTTATTTTTACTTTAAGCACAATCAAAGGATTTGGAATTTCTCTGACATTATGCGTGATTAGAAGAAAAAATGTTAGAGTGAAGCAAATAGTAAGGCAAAGATCATTAGGCAAAAACTTCAACAAACTGTCAATAAGGGTTTTTTTATTGGTTATAGAAAAAATTATCTTTGCAACATTTAAATAAATCTTTTTGGTGTGTAAACATATTAGCACTCGGTCTATGGTAGGGGCTAAGCAAGAATTACAATCGTCAGATTCGCGTAACTGTAACTCTTACAATTGTAATTCTTGTTTGTGTGTTACATGATGTGTATGTGTGTAGTTGTGTGCATGTACATCGCATTGCTCACACTATTATTATGTTTACACATCAATCATTCACGAGTATGCCCCAACTGAACTCATGCCTTATTTTTTTTTAAATCATGGTTTTTAAAATAGTCAATCAACTTGAATAACTTTTTGTACACTAGAATGTGATTTTAAGAATGAAGCAGACTAAGCAGGAAGTCTTTGAAGAGAAAATATAAAGGACCATATAAACATCCAATAATTTGAAATAACACCGTTTAATATCGACTTCGATACAAAAAGTATCACGTATTTCAATGTCAACATAATTGCAGCAAACTTCTTTCTCAGAACATTGGTAAATTTTAAACCAAACATTCTCTCATTCGGGCACAGAATAAAAACGATCAAACTGTACATAATCACCAGAAACACAACAAAGAGAAGAAAAAATATAGCTTACAAGAATATTTTTTAATTTATTTTGCTATCATCAAACATAATATCTTACCGACTACAGTCAGCTTCATTGAAATACGATATTTCATTAGCGGACTTTACTTCCGATAGATTTGAATTCTCGGTATTCATTTCTTTATTTTGAATTTCGATTAAATGCGACGCCAATAAATTGGTGGTCAAGTATCTATATACAACGCGTAAATCCGCAGCTTCAATATTACTCCTGAAAAAAGTTTGAAAATATTTCGTTAATTAATTTGAAAAGCATTTTGGACGAAACCACAGTAAAGAGAAATTGACTGACCAGACTAGATGGTGTTTGACTAAAAGAGCCGAGTACATGACCTGCTCGTGAAATATACACTGAAATAGATTCATGAAGCTCTGAGCGTGTAAATAAGTTTTCTTGTCGAGAGGTAGAAACTGAATTCCTTCAAAAACGTCGACGATATCACAGTTGGAAATTTTCATTATTTGCAGGTACTGTAAAGGAGATATACAGGATAAACAATTCGGTTTACACCATCACCGTACATTAGACCAGCGATTTTAAAATTCTGCCTTCAGCGGATCATTTGTAGATTAACAACACAGTTTGGGAACCGCTACTTTATACGAGTTCAAAAAAAAAAAATTATACATTAATAATATTTCTCGCTACAATTTCAGTAAAAATACAGTAACCGACACGATCGACTGGACTAATGTAAGGTATCTAGACAATAAAATAAACTCGGATTCAGTATTCAAGCATTTACACCTTCGAGTAAAACTGACGCAGTTTCTCTTTCAACTGGACAGTATCAACTTGAATGTCTTCGGCTCGCTGAAAAGTGTCGAAAAAAAGTTGATACATTTCATAAGCTTGCTTTAAAATCGACAAATAAACGTCATCCTGCACGTTTTCACCATGAAATACAGTTTCCTTCAGACCATTTTTGGATTTCGAGTAAGGAACGTTGACGGTCTAGGAGAGATACATATTCAATATTAATTGATAGTCGTAAAAAGAGAAAACTGGAAAACAAAAATCACTCACCATTACCATCCAATAATTCGTTTGCGGTTGGTAAAAATATTGTCTAGTCTTCAACGTATGGACAGATCTGCAGTCTTCTTGTGAAATGAAATTCCTGGAACGAGTCGAATAACAAATCGTGATTGGCGCAGCAATCTTCACATAACACCCAAACACACAGTGTTTTTTATACTTACTGGGTAAATTTAATAATGGCTTCACTTAATCCGACAGTTTTTATTTGATTATTCGTGTCTGTGTCCGGAGGATGAAAAAACAAAATCTTGTTCTCTTCCTGCGGGAATGAGTTTATTAAAACTCAAGACTAAAAATAAATTGGATTAATTAGGAAACAAACTGAGACACTTACTTCACCTTCCTTGGCGCCGAAGGTAGAATTGAATATGTAGAAGCTACTCAACGATAAATCAACTGTTTCCTCCATAATGAACGCGACACATTTCCTCAGAAATTCGGAACACAAATGAAAGATAATTTCAAGTATCTGAAGATCGTAGTCGCATACGTCCAACTAAAAGATTTATTAAAAATTCATCGTTTCGCTTTCAACAAGAAAACAAAACAAAACAAAGACCACAGACGCACAGAGGTACCTCCGGTTATCCGGTACCTGCCCACACACAGAAGTAAAGAAAGAATAATTATTATAGTCACTACACGCATACCATCCATGTAGCCATTGAAAACAGACCCAAGGAAACGTGTTAAGTAGAGACGGAAAATAAATCGACTAATGCTTTCCTTGTCTTTCACATTTCATGGACCGCGTTTGCGGCAAAAATTGTTCATCTTCGTTGAATTTATTGAATTTTTTTTTCTCTAATAATTATAATAAATATTTTTTAAGTAGATAGGTTTCTTCAGAAAATCTACTTATTGCGCTTGGTGCATTACTGGCCCTCAGATTTAGGATGGGTACGTTTTTCATTTCATGACCTGAGGAAAATTTTGTCACCAATTACTCAAATTCATTCATATTCTGTTTTCTTGTTCCCACGATACAAGTTGCAATTTTTGACCGATAATCACAAAATATGGGACGAAGATTTGTACTAAGCCAAGGACCAGACATATTCATTTTGCCCGACAGTACCTACTTCCGTGTTGGTATGTTTGTTTTTATATTGATCATAAAATGCAAAATTTTGGAACGATATGTATCAAATTTGGAAAAAATATTCATTATAATTTATTGTAGCATGCTACTAATTTTGGTACGGATCGACCAAACAGTAATTCCGATAAAGCTATTTTTTGGTTTTTAGTTTGGCTATAAAATGCTTAATTTTGAACAAATAGCTCAGAAATTTTCAAAAAATTCATTATAATTGTTTGTAACTGCTACCAATAATTTTTGTGTATAAGGACAGGATGGTATTTCTGTAAAGTCCATTATTTATTCATTATTAAAATTAAATTTGTCATTTTAATTGATTTGTCATTTCAAAAAATAATGTTTTTACATTGCATATTGCCTAAAATTTCGTTAACAGCTGAAAAATTTGATATAATCATAAAATATGATCTATGTACATGAAATTACACCCATATGTTACCCTATAATTTTAAAATTTCATTTTTAAAGCATACTTTTTCTAGCCAGGCTACGGCTGAGGTAGTTTTTTTTTTTAATTTCGAAGCTACTTGTTCAAAATTAAACATTTTATAGCCCAACTAAAAAGGAAAAAATAGCTTTCCCGGAAGTACCATTAGGTTGATCCGCACCAAAATTAGTACGGTACTAAAATAAATTATAATAAATATTTATTCTGAATTTCATAGCTATTGTTGCAAAATTGAGCATTTAAGAGACAAAATAAAAACAAAAATGGGTACCAAAAATACCACTGGGTCTATTCCTTGATTTAGAACATATGTTTGTACCAAATTTTGTGACTATCAGTCAAAAACTGCAACCTGTACTATGAAAACACGAAAACAGAATACATATGAATTTGAGTTATTAGTACCAAAATTTTTGTGAGGTTGTGAACAAAAAATGTATCCACCTCATCCTTTGGGACTAATAATACACCAAGTTAATAAGTAAATTTTCTATAGAAAACCTACTTAAAAGTTGATTATTTCAACAAAGGTAAGCAATTTTTAAATACTCAAGGAGAAATATTTGTATAGCCATACAGGAAATTAAAAAAACTAGGATAGTATTAGTCACTTAATTTTCTGTCCCTTCCTTACACATTTGTTAAGGTCACATCATGAGCGTTCTAGTATTCTTTCTTTATTTCTGAGTGCCAGCCTGCTGCCTACTATCGTGGGGATACCCCCGCGAGTCCTGCGCGCCTAGCGTGTGCAAAGGACACATGCCTACTGAAGAAATGTAGGTAGGCATGTGACTGGGCTGAGGCGGTTGCTTCATTCCGTTGTTGCACAGTGAGAGAGAAAGGTGTGTGTCAACGGTTATATTTTGTTGTCTCCGGATGTTAAACACATTTATATTTAAGTACACAAATGGTGAGTGGTTAGTTACCACTACTTGGTAGCAGAGGCAAGAGGAGAGAAATTTGGCAAAAACGATCTTTTTATAAAAAATCAGCCTCAAAAAATTAATAGAGGGAATTAAAATTAGGCAAATTTTAATTACCTAACAGAAAAACGGACTTATTGTATAGGCCTGTTTTCCTGTATGCTATACTGTGCTCCTACAGTCAATGCAAATTGAATACTTCAAAAAGAATTCAACCTGCAGACACAAATAAAACAAAATTGTAACACAAATTGAATCAATCTTCGACTGTAACGTATTTGCAATGCACAAGTACATTATAGGCATCTCTTTTTTCATCTCCCGTATACAAATTCTAATGACGAACTTGTTGAGAGAATTACTTATTTGCAACTTGCAAGTAAATAATAAGATTGTGACGACGGGTGGTCGATGACGAACGAGTGTGTATTACACACTCGTCGACCACCTAGCGGGACAGTGGGGTAAAACCCACGAACTATCTTTTTGTGCTCACGGCTGTACATTTTGTCTGTGCAGCTAAACTTGTTTACTGGGCTCGGCCCACACACATACAACTTCGTATACACGCAACCAACCTGCATTGGTGTTTGTGTGGTGTCGTGTACTTACATATACTCACACCCACAAGTGGTGACCCTGACGTAAGTATTTTATTTTTGTTGTTGACGTTTCACCATCAACAGGGGAAGGAACTGTCACCTCCTTCCCCACCGCTTCCAACTAGCTTGGAAACAACAACCAATCGGCTTTCAACAGCTGATTTCTCAAAACCACGCCACTTCTTCAAATGTTGGCATACCTGCCAACAACCGAAGAAGTAACTCAGGCCACTCTCGTCAGCCGATGGAAAAGGTTCTCCTTCTCCTTCCCCTTTCCCTCGTTGCTCGTCGGTACTTAAGTACCGACCAATGTCCATAAAAATCAGTCGGCATTCGACTGCCGACGGAGAAGGTTCTCCTTCTCCTTCCCTTTCCATCACCCTATTTTTTCATTTTTCCCTCTCCTCTTCCCAGGCTTGACGTCGGTACGCAAGTACCGACCAGCCATCCCAAAAAGAAACAAACAGTCGGCAATCAGCTGCCCACGAGGAAAGTGAAAACTTAGCCTCCTTTTTCAATTACCACCATGGCCTCCAAACTAACCCCATTGTCCCTCGACAACCTGGTTCTCCCTCTAATGACTGCGAAGGCCACAGTCAGCAATCCTTCCAAGAGGATGGAGAAACAGCCCAAACCCACATCTGCCATCCACTCAACGCCTCATGCCAGCATGCGTTTGTCGAATGTACCGATGAACTTGGCGATCCCACAGTCCTCTACGCTTGGAAATTTTGGTCCATTCCTCGACAATTACCTTCCAGGCGAGCAACTTCAGGTCAACCAGCACCAGCCGGTTGACAGCTCCACGCTGTGGTTGTCACCCATCCTCGGTCATCAATCGCACCGGCAGGAAGCAAATTCAGCCGCGATTGGATGTACCACCTCGCCTCCTTTACAAGCTCATCCTCCCTGGTTACTCACAGGCCTTCCACCGTTCAACGCCAAGAATGTGCGTCTCTGGCTGCAGCAGATCGAGAATCTTGCTCGCGCCAGTGGCAATACCAGCGAGTCTCAGCTCTACCTGGCAATCTCCGGCCACTTGCCGACCCAGGTAGCCAATTCTGTGTCGGAATTACTTTACAGTTCCGACAACTCTCTGCACACTTGGTCAAACCTCTGCAACCAAATCCAGCAGGAATTTTCCCCTTCCTCCTACACCCGAATAAGAACTCTGCTGGAGAATACCCATCATCAACCTTCTGAGAGGCCTTCGGCGTACCATCGCTGCCTCGTCACGTTAAACAAAGGAAGAGTCAATGACGATGTCCTCCACAACCTTCTCTTCCAATCCCTCCTGGTCAATATCCACCAGACATTGACCATGACCAAGCCAGCAACCTCTCCACAGGCAGCGCTCGAAGCTGATGAGGCAATAGCTTTCGAGCAAACCTTTCCATCGACATCCCCTGCCAGTAGCACCATCTCTGCTATGGCAACTCCCGCGGCATCCCCGTCAACAGCACCAACAGCTAATTCCTCGGAGTTAGCTACCATTACCCAGCTGCTTCAACAGCTCTTGGCTGGAAAAGAGGTAAGTTCTGTCAACCCCCCTAAAGATCCCACCGCATTCCCCAAACATAGGTGTTTGCATTCACACGACGCCAGGTCCAGAGACAGATCGCGCTCTCGTGACTCTAACTCCAGTTGTTTGAAACCACAGACGACGCTACGAGTCATCGATGGTAAGAGACCGGTAAATACCTGCTCTCCCTCCCGTTCATGTGATGGCTACTGTTGGTATCACCAACAGTTTGGGAGGAAATCGCACAACTGCTCTGACCCCCCATGTTTGTGGTGGGACAAACCCCAAAATTGCGATCGCCGCGATTCCAAATCCCCTACTCGTTCGAGAAACGAGTAAACGAGTCAGTCAAGACGGCACTCCCACTCGTTTTCACCTCAGTCTGTCTATTCGTGAAAGATCTGCTTAGTGAGCATCACTTCCTGGTTGACACTGGCGCGGAGATATCGGCTATACCTCCAACCGCTGAAGACCGGAAATGAAACGCTAAGCTCCAAATCTACGCTGCGAACCAAACTCCAATTAGTACTTATGGAGTTAAGCTGGTGCAGGTAGATTTCGGCCTTCGATGCAAATTTAAGTGGGCCTTTATCATTGCCAATATCGCTGATCCCATCATCAGAGCAGACTTCCTTAGCCACTACCAACTGCTTCATGATGTTAGCGAAGGGCATCTCCTTGATAAGACCACAGGACTTGCCGTAGTAGGTAAACCTTGCCCTACCGACTATCCCCCGTAGATTTATCTTACCATCGCCCATTCAAATAGTCAATTCCAAAAAATCCTCGATAAATTTCCCAGCGTAACTGGTAAAGAAGGTTTATGCCCGAGGATTTCCCCTACCAAAGTCACCCACAATATCAAAATTGTAGGTTGACCGGTGTTTTGCCGTGCCTGTCGTCTACATCCCGAGAAGCTAAAGGCAGCCCTCCTTTCCTTCCAAACCATGCTCGAATGTGGTGACTGCCAACCCTCCAAAAGTGCCTGGTCATCCCCCTTGCATATGCACATGAAGTCCGACAAAACATGGCGCATGCTTGGTGACTACAGAGCACTCAACGCACGAACTATCCCCGACAAATACCCTGTCCCGAATATTATGGATTTCCACGCCAGACTAGCTGGTGCCAAATTATTCACAAAATTAGATCTCGTGCGGGCGTTTAACCAAGTCCTGATGACCAAAGAACTCATCCCCAAAACAGCCGTAATAACCCCCTTTGGTCTCAACGGATTTCCCTATATGCCCTTCAGACTTCGAAACACCGCCCAAACCTTCCAACGGTACATTGATGGATTGTTGCGAGACATGGACTACGCTTACGTGTACATTGATGACATTCTCATTACCACCTCCAACCCCGATGAGCTTGAAGAACGTGTTACCGAGGTCATTTGGCGTATTTACAATGCTGGCCTCACTGTCAATGGTAACAAGTCCAAACATGAACGTGAAGAGCTCACCTTTCTTGGCCATCGAGTCATCAGGGCAGGTATCAAACCCACTCCCGAATGTGTCCAAGCTGTACTCGATTTCTCACTTCCCAAAACCGTACATGACCTTAGGCGCTTTCTCAGAATGGTGAATTTCTACCGGCGTACAATTAAACATTGCACTCACATTCAGAGTAAACTCTTTGCGCTTATCCACTCCAATAAAAAATGTGACAAAACCACGATAATTTGGACTGACACTGCCAAAACCGCCTTCCTCGACCTAAAGCAGGCATTAGCAAATGCTGCTCTTTTGGCACATCCTGATGAGTCCAAACAACTCTTCTTGGCAATTGACGTGTCTAACCACGCGATAGGGGCTACCCTCTATCAACACGGTGCCGGATCGCTAGACCCTTTGGCATTTTTCTCCAGCAAATTATCAGACACCAAACACTGATATCCAAAATACGACCGTGAATTACTCGCTGTTTTTGCAGTGGTGAAGCACTTCTGTAACCTGGTCAAAGGGCGTGTTTTCTCTATCTATACGGACCACAAGCCCCACACAACTGCCCTGTTTCAGGCGTGCAAGAAAGCTTCACCACGCCAGCAAAATCAACTTGAGTATATCTCGCAGTTCACGACAAATATTCGCTACATCAAAGGAGAGGACAACATAGCCACTGATTGTTTGTCGCGTATATCAATCTCCGGCATTACCTCTCCCTGTGTTGTGCCCTACAATGAAATGGCCCTTTGCCAACAACACGACCCGCAACTCGCTCAATACCTTGCAGACCCCAACTCTGCCCTCATCCTTGAATCATTCATAGTACCCGGACACACCTTACTCTTAACGTGTGACACTTTCACGGGGAAAAAACGACCCTTCGTACCCGCCAAATATCGGAGAATCATCTTCAATTTGATTCACAGGCTCTCACACCCGAGCAGTCGGACAACAGCCCGTCTGATCGCTAATTGATTCATTTGGCATGGCCTACGATCTGACTGCCTACATTGGTCAAAAGAGTGCACCGCATGCCAACAAGCTAAAATTGGTAGACACACCAAAGCCCCTCTCCAAGCTTTCCGCCCTACCAATTGCTTAAAGCATGTGCACATCGATATCGTGGGTCCGTTGCCGATGGTTAGTGGTCCTCATCATTGTGTGACAATGATTAACACTCTTTGTCCAACACTGGGTGTCCTCCTTTGGCGTCCCCGAAACTATAACGACAGACCAGGGACGCCAGTTCAAAAGCGCTCTATTCAACTCGGTTGCACGCCAGTTGGGAATACACAAAATCTCAACTACGTCGTATCACCCCCAATCGAATGGCAAAATAGAGCACTGGCATCGAACTCTCAAAGCCACCATCATGGCCTGCAAGAACTCCAAAGACTCGCGTGGAGAATGGGCAGCCGATTTGCCTCTCATTCTTCTCGGCCTATGCTCGACGGTCATCTCCGACCCCGGCGTATCCCCAGCCCAACTCCTTTATGGTGAAGAGCTCCGTTTCCGGGCTGACTTCTTTGAAGATAGCCCACCAAGTGTTGTGACTCACATCGACAGCACTAACCTTCCACAACGCATTCGTGAAAGTGCGAATGCGTTCACCCAAATCATCCACAACCATGGCGACTTCCCCTCATATGTCCCAGCTGATCTGAGATCAGCCCAAAACGTATGGCTACGCGTTGATACACCTCCTAAGGCACTCAACCCATCATACACCGGCACATACAAAGTCTTCAACTGTATGGATAAATGGTTCGAGATCAACATACAAGGACAACACACACGCGTATCAATCAATCGCCTAAAGTTGGCCTATGTCTACACAGAGATAGAAGTCAACCTAGATGACTCAACTTCCGTCGATGATCCATTGGGACCGACAGTTGACTTGTCATCTGAGGTTGTTTTACCTAAAAACGACGACTCACCCCCAAATGCCTCACCCCAACCTTCGACATCATCTCCACACACAGACGACACGCTTGATTCTTCCCCGATTGTAATTACACACGATCAAAATAAAGAATCGCATCCCGAAGCGTTATAGAAGGAAAATACACAATCGCACCCCATTGGCCAGTCTCTTAGTCGAACAGCTGATGCTACGCTCGACGACGAACCGATTGCGATTTCCCTTCCTCTCCCACACTCGTCCAAGTCGGCTCACGCAACTGACGACAAGTCAAGCGTTGTAGACGACGACGTATTATGAGAATTGTTTTGTGGCGCCACCCAGTCGCATAAGTACGACGCATCTTCCTCCTTGGAAGACAAACAGGCCCCGCCTACAAAACGAACTCGTAATATTAATGTGCAACAACAGCTGACGCAACCTCACCTTCGTTCGTGTTTACGAGACGAAAATAAATGACGGTTACGGTCAAGAAAACGAGTAAAATTTGTGTTTTAGAAACTCACTCTTCTCTAGACGCGTCCAGCTGTTATATACTCTTCATCACATGCTGTTCATTAGGCGCTTTTAACTATATTTCACGTAGTGTAATAGACTGGTGAAATGTCCCAAGAGCGTCTTTCCCCTTGCATGTCCGATATTTCGGAAGATGAAGAAACAGCCCTTTTAAGGGCTACACCTCCACCAACAGAGAGCGGTAACGGCGATGCACCGTCGTCTCCTCGTGCAGACAACCATCGCTCCCCCTCCCCCTCCTTCTCTCTCCCAACGTCACCAGCTGACGTTGCCCAATCTCCTTCCTCCATGGCTACTGCCACCTCAACACCGGTGAGGCAGACATCACCCGTACCCTCTACATCCGATCAAGTATTGGCGTCATCCGTGACACCTACCTCTGTCAGACCTGCACAAGAGAGTGCAAGCCGTACTCCTTCTCTAGTACCACAAAGGCAATTGACACTGAGGCAGAGGGTGGAGTCTGCTGCCAGGGGTCAAGGTGTGCCCCTTCGACAGTACCGGCCTGCTCCTGGAGTGGCGGCTTGGGGCTCTGAGTTTGTACAGCGCAGCCTTGTCCGTAGCTCTTGTTATGGGTTTTTGTGCCACTCCCCAGGAAGACCGCGTACTCGTTGGAGACGCCACCTCACGCTTGGGCCGCTGTACAATTAGGCAATGCGCGGATTGACACCCGCACATTTGCCAAACTTGTACAGTGTGTTCAATCTAAGGTACCTTTACCCAGTCATCAACCGTCTTCCTCGGAGGGCCTCCCCTCTGGGGAATTCCCACCCCTCAAGATTGTTAAGCAGATTGAACCGCTTCCTCTTCGGAAGTGCCGAGTGAAAGCGACTGCCACATTGCATACCAGCGGTGCTCGTCTGTCGGCACCAACAAAGCAGTCCCCCCAACCTTCAACTTCCAAAGTCGCGGAGGCACCAGTAGCCACGCAAAAGGCATCGTCAGTCCCAAAAGGCAAGTTGCCTCTACTTTGCCCTTTGGTCGTACCAACTGCCCAGAAAGAGACGACAATGGATGTCGACCCAACTCCGGCCCCAACCGTCCATCTCCCCCAACTGCCACATCGGTCCCTCAACACCTACTCTCACCAGTACGTGAAGAGATAGAACCAACAGAAAGTGCTGCCGTCGATAACACATCCATTATCGACTTAACGGCAACACCTTCGCCAGAAAATGTCCCCGAGCCTCAGCCGTCCACCTCTTGAGCTAAGAGTCCCCTGGCTGTTGGCAGACCGGCGAAGCGTCCCCGCTTGAACCGTAAGGCAGGTGGCTGCGCTCGGCTTGAAGCTCGCACTCGCGGTCTCTCCTATATGGAGCTCAAGCGGGAAAAAAGACGCGGCAAATCTTGGACCCAAACTCCCGCTCCACCACAGGTTTCCACACAGGAGCCTACCCCGTCTGTGGTACAGCCCCCTGTACTGCAGCCAGTGGTTCCTCCTGTGTCGCAGAATCAAACACTGCAGTTGTGGGAGCAATTTACCACCACCATGCTTGCAGCACATAACGCCCTGTCGCTCACCCTAGCGACAACACCAATGCCACTTCCCCAAGTTGTGATGCCTCCACCCGAAATCCCCATTCCCCCCATCAACAACTTTTGACACCGGTATATCCTCAGGCCCTGGTTATGCCGCCGCTAATGGCGCCGCCGATAACCTACCTGCCACTCCTCATGAGCATTCCCACGTCTTGTCCCCAGACTCCGCTCATGAGATCCCAAACACGAGTGAGCCCTACTCCACAGCCTCGAGCACCCCGTATACATCCTTCCCATCCCACTCTCCCAGCCAACTTCGGTAAGCCCAAACCGAAGAGACCTGGTGATCCTACTACGTGAACGACATCCGTGAGCATAGTAGTGAATGCCGCGCCACACTTGACTGGCATCACAGTTTACCGTAAGTTTCCTTGGAAACTTACTAGGAGGAGAGTGGTGTGGCGATGGGTGGTCGATGACAAACGAGTGTGTATTATACACTCGTTGACCACCTAGTGGGCCAGTGGGGTAAAACCCACAAACTATCTTTTTGTGCTCACGGCTGTACATTTCGTCTGTGCAGCTAAACTTGTTTACTGGGCTTGGCCCGCACACATACAACTTCGTAAACACGCAACTGACCTGCATTGGTGTTTGTGTGGTGTCGTGTACTTACATATACACACACCCACAAGATAAAATTTTTTTTCCATCTCTCATCTACAAATTCTAATAACGAACTTGTTGAGACAATTACGGCATTTACCGTAAATACCTAATAACAGTAAGGAACCTGTAAAAATAAACAGTCTCTTTATTGTATATTTACTCTTAAAACAATTGAAGAATTCCCAGTTGTCGAGAGTAAAACATTCCTTCACTTAAGGAATTGAGAATGTACGTAATATTTTTCAAGACCATGTATTGGGATAGCATGTTGGTGCGACCAACATGTGACAATCGGCTAAAAATTCTTTGTAAAAGAATTTTCAGCCGCCCCCAGTATAATACGTAATGTCAACCATATGGTTTTCATCACGTAGCTGTTGAACCTTTTTAACAACTTCAATACAAACAGATAGAAAAATTCTACCTGCCAGTGTTGAAAAAATGGCCAATCGCTTTCTTTACTGTAATAACTGAAGAAAACAATCGGCCAACTCTACAAAAAATCAAGGCTGATCTATCGTATTTTTTTGTGTAAAAGAAGTGAACAAAGAGAAAAAGAGATATCTCCTTTCTCACTCACTCTCATACAAAAAACCCGATACTGTAGAAATACAGAAATACCATTTTTTTGTCAAATATGACATCGGTAATAGTAAGGCCCAACCAAGAAAAAAGAGTCGATTCAACTCTTTTGTTCTTGATCGCATACCATCCTTGATAGAGAATTATCAAGGATGGCAATGGACAACCCTTAAACACACAAAAAACATACGTCGTATATTCCTATCTTTGCAACAAAGATAAAAAATACGTATAGACACACGCACACACAGAAAAGATCGACAGGCTGCAACTCCTGGTGGAATTGCAGAAGACTAATTCGTACGTTAAATGTTGAACGATGTCATGTCTGATTGATCTCACTGTGATTTTATGTGCCATTTTATTAATTTTCTTGTGCGTTTTGTCTGTAATTATACGTAGTTTTTTGTATCGTATTGTGCTAAAACTTGTCAGCAATTTTTACAAAAAATTGTACCTTAAAACGCGTAATTTCAGTGAAGCTACGTCGTTAAATTCTCAGCCATTTTACCAAATAAAAAATTACTTTGGTAAAGTAATCTCGCGGAAGAAGTTTGGTGTTTATTCAGCACGAAACTTGCAAACAACACCGGTAATAAGTGAAAGAGGATTGTACTGGTTGTCCATTTTTTGCAAAGTCAAGAAATTGAAACGTACCTGGTAAGTACAAGTGCATTTAATATTTGTTGTGTCCCAAATATTAAAGTGTTGTCTAATTTTGTGTACTTCACCGACATCAAATTTGAGGGAAGATGGATTTTATACAGTATCAACTATGGAAATTAGTATGGGATAATTGACATAGTTGATAGTGGAAATCCATCAACCATCTTATTCTTTGCAGACGAAAAATAAATAGTTCGTTAACAAGGAATTAATTAGGCATCGCGCTATAGGAAGTTTTGGCAATCTTGAGTACAAAATTGCGTAAAAAACATCGTATTTTCGTGATCCTAACTGTGAGAATGATAGCAAATTATATTATACGTTAGCTTATTATTCTCACATATCATATGTTGTGGTAACACTGTTTTAGTATTATTTGTAATCTGTGATTTTATGTTTGAAACCCAACTGTGATAATATATTTTTGTGTGCCTCTTGTCGCTCATCAAACGTTGATGAATTAACATCTTCACCATTTTGTGTGAAAATAAAAGTTCGTGAAACTGAATATTTGGTGTATTATTTATGTGTTCGTAATATGTGTGTTTGATCTTCTTTCGATGTCATCGTTAAATTAAAGTCTTTCGTCGTCATTTTCATCTGGCTGGACCAGTTGATAATTCCTATTTCTTCACACTAACCTACAAAAATTAAATTTACAATTGATTTTTGGCAATTTTGTAATAAAAATTGCATAAAAAACATCGTATTTTTGTGATCCTAACCTTTCAAAAATTAGATTTACAATCGATTTTTGACAATTTTGTAATCAAAATTGCAAAACAAAATTTTTTTTTTCTCTTCTAACATTTTTGCAAATGTTGGTACAGAAAAGTTTAAGCAATGACGCAATTCAATTAGTTTGATTCAATTTACAAGTGCCGCAACTAAGGAAAATGTCATTGCGCCCCCGGGTCGTGCCCAAATTTTGATTTAACATGACACAGAAAACACTTTGTAAAAAGGATAGTTAGGTATTACGTCGTAAAAAGTTTCAGCAATCTTGAACACAAAATTGCACACGAGACACCACAATTTCGTGATACTACTATATGAATTTAAACTGTAACATGATTTTCAACAATCTTGTGTTCAAGATTGTGGACAAAAATTAATTTCCTCACAAGAATTTTTTTAAATTTTTGTAGGGAAAAGATGTTCAGGTTGGCGCAATTCCGTTACTCTATTTGTAATACTTGTATTTAATTTACGACTGTCACGAATTAGAGAAACCTTATTGCGCCCCCGGGTCATGCCCAAATTGTAATTTGACATGACCCAGACAACACTTTATTAAAAAATTATGATGCAAATTTGTTTCAAGATTGCAAAAATAATTTTTTAGGCAAAATTTGTACTCATAATTTTGTGCAAACAAGCCGCGACTTTGGAAAACCTCATTGCGCCCACTGGTCATGCCCAAATTTTCATGGATTTGACCTCGTGGACACTTTGACAAAAAATTAAAAAGTCAGAGCCAATAAACCACCATACGATCTTGCATACAAAATCGCATGGTGTTCAAAAAAAAACAATGTTGCATAGCTACAGATGCTACAACATTGTATCTTATAATTTTGTACATGTATACTAAATCATACAAAATTAAATTTTTTGCCATGGGTCATGCCCAAATTTTAAATTTGGCTACAACCTGTGTGCAAAAAGATGACAAAAAATTTGGTTTATTGAATGGAAATTTTTTGTAACCCTTATTTTTCAAACTTAAAAATGCTTGTCATGATGTGTTTTGTGTTCTACAAAACACAACATCATGAAACATGAGGAGGAACAGAAGAGGGAGGAAGAGCTAAGGGAGATGGCTGAAAAGGCTGCGTACGACCACCTGCGCAGAGCGTGCTACAAAGTGCAGATAGCGGAGATTGAAAAAACAAAGGAAGATCTGGTTCAGGGAGCACAGGCAAACTACGGCTTGAGTTTCGAGGAATTCAAAAGCTGATATGTAGTGCCTGCAATCGAATGAGGTAACACAACACCCACCTCAGTTAGTACCGATAAAAGAGATTGCCCGGATGAATTTCTGGATATGGAAGAAGAACCATCATGTAAAAGAACATGTATGGACACTTCAACCCATGACCAGGAAAGCATCGCAACCTCAACTCCTAATCAAAATTGTTTGTCACCTGCGATTGTGAGCTTGGAAAAACCAAACTCACAATATTCAGCAACAGCTCTGGTACCCAGACTCATAACTGTAAAAAACCACACTGAAGTCACTCAACATTCAAAAGTTGTGGACCCAATTCCCCGTTGCTAGGAAGTGGATCCCCACGACACTGTTGAGCAACCTCTAGCGAATTTGAAACCACCCAAATTCTACCTAGAGAAATGGGATGGAGCCACCCTGACGTATCCAGGATTTATCAGAAGTTTCAAAATGTATGTGCATCTTCGCACAGACATTGTGATCACTCAGAAAATTAACATCTTGCAAAATGCAATGCCTAAGGACATTGTTCAAAAGTTTAGTCATTTTGCACCAGATGATGTTGGCTACATCCAGAGACTTAAATTTTTGCATGACAGATTTGGGGATCAGAGTAAAGTGAGAGCGGAAATCTAGAATAATATAACCGAATTTCCTATCTCTACCAACACCATTTTGTCAATCCAAGACGGAATGGATGGTATTGCTGTCCTAATTGATCGATATCGGCTGGTTTCTACGGTAGTTGATGAAGAACAACTGTTCAACGTCACGGTGAAGAAATTCCCACCTAGAGCCTATATTAACAATCTGAAAAGTAGTGAAAGACATGTCTCTCACCTATTTTCAGCTATCCGAGAATTTATTAAGATACATGAAATGTTTGAAAACAAACATCCAATGAATCAAAATCCTCCAAGATACAGTAACCAAAACAAAAAAGGACAAGCTAAAGCCAGTCCTAAGTTTTTGGCCACAACTTTCCAAAAAGCTGACAACAATCAATATACGGACCTAGGAAAAGATAAATCTAATCCTAGGAATAAAAAACAAACAAGAAAAAGTAAATCTAACAAAAAATATGCATCTATTAACAATGTTTCAGAACAAAAGATCCAGAATCAGGATGTTCGCATTGCTCAAGATACTCCCAGGAGTATCACGAACATGCCGCTAAATCCTGACAAACCCTGCTTGTTCTGCACAAACAGGCACCCTTTGTTTCTCTGCTTCGACATCCGCTACAATACTCTCCAGAAGAGAGAGAGGGTATATGAGGCCCGTAGACTTTGTTGACAGTGTGGTTGCTGCCATGCAGCAACATCATGCCAACAAACGACGGAGGCACACTGCAAGTGGTTTGATTGTTTGTCATCAAACCACCAGGCAAACCTCTGCCCTAATGCCCCATATCCGATCTCGGAGAGACACATGGAGAGGTGGTACGCGACCTTGAGGGAGCGGAAAGAACTAATCAGTAAACAACAAATTGATAAACAACTTGTCATGCCAAGAACTTCTGCAGTTACTAATGATACTTTTGTCACACAGGGCGAGCAATACGATAGTCGGTTGCGAGCCAGAGCACCCATAAAACTCAGTGCGGAACAAAAGGAGTGCTTGCCAGTTAGCAGTGAGTACTTCTTATCTTTTATTAAGCACAATAAAAATTCTACTTTTCTTGTGTTTGAGGCTTATGCACAATCTTCGTTTACAAAAAACCCGATTAAAATAAAAGGATTTTTTGACTGCGGTAGTATCGACACTTTTGTAACAAAGGCTTATGCATTCGAATCCTTGAAATTAAAAGGATATGAAAGTGAATTCATAAGACTTAAAGGTGTAGAAAATCAAAAATCTAATGTTTTTAAATCTAGCCTAGTGGATTTTGAAATCCAAACTCCACAAAGCAAAAATGTACAGATCACGGCAAAAACAATAAATTGTATAACCCACAATTTGAAATAGCCAGATCTTACAGGATCTTGTAAACATTACCCGCAGTATTCAGACACTGAATTCTCAAAAATGGAGAATGAGCATACAATTAACCTACTATTAGGAAACAATTATATGTGGTCATTTATAAAGCGAATTGAACATATATCACCTACCCTTACCCTCATAGAAACTGAGTTTGGTTATATGCTAGGAGGTATCATTCCAAATCAGAATGATATCGATGAAAAATTCACTCCAGTATTTTTCATCAATCCTCAGGAAGTAGAAAATCTTTGGAGACTGGATGCAATCGGCATTGAGTCGAATAACTTAGAAGAAGCCCAAGCGGAAGCTCAAGCTTTACAGTTATTCTACAAAAATGTGGAGTTGGTAAATAATCGTTACCAAATTAGATGGTTGTACAAAAATTATCCACCACCATTGGCCGATAATTATAACCTATATTTTAAACGATTAGAACATCAGCTCCCTAAAATGCAGAAAATGCCAGAATTTTATCAGAGGTATGATGAATATTTCATCATGCTACTCGATCTACAAATGATAGAAAAAGTTGACCCAAACGCCAACGACAGCATTGTGCACTACCTACCCCATAAAGGAATACTTGACTTAACAAAAAGTACATCTCTCCGTGTAGTTTTTGACGGGTCTGCAAAAACAAAGCAATCAAAATATTCATTAAATGATTGCATGTTTAAAGGAGCTAATCTCCTACCCGACCTTATGCAAATACTTTTATCTTTCCACAAAGATAGATATGCTATAATTGCAGACATAAAGAAGGCCTTTCACCAAATAGGACTACATCCTGATGATCGGGATGTAACAAGATTCCTATGGGTAAAGGACCCTTCAAAACCACTAAGCAAATCCAACATAATTATCTACAGATTTCAAAGGGTACCATTTGGAATAGTGACAGCTCCATTTCTACTGGCAGCTATATTGCTACACCATTTTCAAACGGCCAATCCTGAATTTCACAAAAAGTTTTCCAAAAACTTTTATGTAGATAATTTAGTAACATCCTTACCAACTTATGAAGGATTATTGGACTTGCACAATGAGGCTAATAACTTCATAGAGGATATCTCGATGGAATTGTCCCAATGGGGGACAAACTGTATTCCATTGAGAAAAGACTTCAATCCTCAACATGCTTTAACTAAACCAAAAGTTAAAGTTCTAGGATTAACTTGGGATATGGATAAAGATGTCCTCTTTATCAGTTCTCCCAAATTGAAAAACCTAGATCAAGACTGGACAAAAAGACTCTTCCTTAAGGCAGTGTCACAATTTTTTGATCCACATGGCTGGTTTTCTCCAGCTTCTATTCCATCTAGAGTCTTTATAAAGAGACTCGGGAACGAAAATTATAAGTGGGACGAGTCCCTACTTCCGACGCTACAATCTATAGCGACAGAGTTAGTTAAAGATTTGTCCAACTGCACAGAATATTTTATGCCTAGGAAAATATATTCTGGTACATTTAATCCAGATATATGTCAATTACATATATTTGTGGATGCATCAAAAATAGCATACTCTGCTGTTGCATTATTACGTTTCAGCAATACTGAAACAAATAATGCAGTAGTCAGATTTGTCTTTGGAAAAGCCAGAATTGCGCCTATGAAAAATGTGACAAAACCCAGAATGGAACTGTTAGCAGCATTAATAGGAGCAAGAGCAGTGCAAAACATTAGGAAACCGTTAGACTTAAGTAATTGTCCTACTTACTTATGGTCAGATAGTAAATGCGTTCTAACATGGTTATTAGAACGCAGAGTACTAACGCAATTTGTCTTGAATAGAGTAACAGAAATAAAAAAGGTTCCAAATATGCAATTTCGGTATGTTCCATCTGCAGATAACCCTGCAGACATCGGTTCAAGAGGCTCGATGATTAATGATCTTTTACATTCTACCTGGTGGTCAGGCCCAGACTGGTTGAGAAACGGTCCGGAATCATGGCCAGAGACTGACTTACATATAATTCAGTCTCTACCAGATATTTCAGAGGAAGATGAAACTGTACCAGTTTTTTCAACCCTCAGAAAATCATTAAAAATTTCTGACAAACTGTTAAAAATGATACCTCAAGAACATATGTTATTTGACAGTCATAAAACTGCTAAATTACATAGACAACTGAAATCACGCAAACTTGCAATACCTAAATTCAAAATGGGATCGGTCAACCACATTTGTACAGTGAAAATATTTGCTACACAAATTGACCAAGTACTACAGGATTTGGACCATAATGGACCAAATTCTGCACAATCCTCATCTCAAATTGATTCACAACAGGTTCTGGACTTATCTACAAAATAAAAGTTAGATCAACCAAAACCAACTCCGTATGATACATTCATACACGAACCAACAAATACTCCATTCAATATAGACATAACAAATTTCAATACTCTAGTCAGTTTGAAGCAAACTTTTTTACCACTGCATAACAGCAGTCAGAAAGTTTGCGAGAAAACAAATCAAACGAACTAGATTGGTTTCACCTAGGGTTTTATTACCTAACAACTACCAATTTGCACTGCTATGCTCTATTTATGCAGACCAGAAAAAACATTTTTCTGATATATTCAAAGCATTACTGGCATCAAATCCACCAGATTATGTAGCATATGAAAAATTTCACAAAATCTTCGACGAATCAGGACTACTGAGATTAAAAAACTATATATCAGTAACACCTTTCACTGAAGATACATTATCTCCAGTACTGTTACATCCGAAATCTCATTTGACAAAACTCACACTACTCAATGTACACACATTGAATAGTCACACCGGAGTAAAATACACGATGGCTGCTTTTCGCAGAACATATTTTGTACCGAGAGCAATGAAAATTCTACCGGGTGTCCTTAAAAAGTCGTGCTTGATTTGTAAGAAATCAGACAAACGACCGTATGCTCAACCCACTCATGTGAGCATGCCAGACTTTAGGCTAGTGCCTTTCACTCACCCGATCACTTATACAGGTGTAGATATTTTTGGCCTGTATTCAGTCTTTGACGAATACCTACCAAAAAAGAAGAAAGCACTAGCCACCCCAACAACACCTGCTTATAAAAAGTGGGTGCTGATATTTACTTGTCTCTCAATGAGAGCAGTATACTTTCTCTCACTATCGTCACTGACGACAGGAGAGATTTGGATAGCATTCCAAACGTTCTTTGCTGATTGGGGAACGCCAAAGGCAATGCTATCCGACAATGCAGCCTAATTCAGACTTGTCCCAACACACTTGCCACAATTCTGGGATGCAATTACAAAAGACTGCAGCATTGAAGACAAACTGCAGCAAAAAGGGATAACATGGCATTTCACGCCACCCAAAGCACCTTGGTACGGTGCAACCTATGAAAGACTCATAGGCGTTTACAAACAAGCTTTCGAGCGAGTTATTGGGCCACACTCACATCATAAACTTAATTTTCAAGCAGTGCTTAAAAATATACAAGTTATGATGAACAAGCGTCCGCTATGCCCAGCTGTAGACAAAGAGGAGCAAGTAACACTTACTCCCACCCATTTCATGCATGCAAACTTTAGAAATTTCACCTTAGACCTTGATAAGCCAATAACAGAAACAACTGTAACGGCTAAAAATTTACAAAGTCTATGGAAAAAGGACAAAGATAATTTACAACATCTTTGGGCAGCATGGAAAGGCCTCTATCTCCCATACTTGAGAGATAGAGTTCCACAACGTGTGAGTAATGTTTACCGCACAGTGTTCCAACCTAAGGTTGGTGACATAGTCCATGTTCTGGACATAATGTCAAAACCAGGAGTCTACAAGTTAGCAACTGTAGTTAACCTGCTGACATCACGTGATGGTAAAGTCCGCCACGTGGATGTCAGATTACCCAGCTCTAATATAGTCACGAGACCCATAAAGTTCTTGGCAAGCATCCCACCCTCAGAAGATAGTTCACCAGCAACTAACTTCGAACTGAGGGAATGATTTGGAAAATGGAAAATACACTCAAGAGCTACCACTCTAATGCGGAACACCACATTAGAACCTAGCTATCTTTGAAGATATGGCAAAACTATTTGTCCAAAGCTTACTTTCACCATCCAGCTACCCTTCGAGGATAAAGCGGGTGAAAGGTGATAGCGGATCGCAATCCAAATGACCTGAATTTGATATAACTTTATTATAAACCTCTTATAATAAACTTATTATCACAAGTTCGGAAGCAACATTGCTAATTACTAATTCTTTTCTTACAGAGTCACTCCTGAATAGCGCTAATAAACCATCCAAATCCTGCTCCCGCCGGTAAGCAATATTGTACTAGTTTATCATGCAACGCATAATAAACTAGCAGGAAGCAAATCATACAAGATGGAACCTGCACTAGATTCCATCTATAAGAAGAAAAACATATTTATGTTTCTTCGTCCTCAATAATAAAGCATAAGACAATTTGTAAAAAAGTTGTAAATATGATTTTTGTTCCTATGTATATTTGGTAGTTATAATTTTTTATGTTTTTATGTTTTTTAAATAAACAAAAAATTGTATTCGAGTGTATGTACTTAATTGTTTCCTTTACAGATCATTAGGGCCTTATTACCAGTCTTGGAAGACCAGTGATGGACACCGCCCCCAGTATTGTGGGGATACTCCCACGAGTCCTGCACGCCTGGCATGTTCAAAGGACACATGCCTACTGAAGAAATGTAGGTAGGCATGTGACCGGGCTGAGGCGGTCGCTTCATTCCGTTGTCGCACAGTGAGAGAGAAAGGTGTGTGTCAACGGTTATATTTTGTTGTCTCCGGATGTTAAACACATTTATATTTAAGTACACAAATGGTTAGTGGTTAGTTACCACTACTCCTACTACCAAATTAATCATCAAAGTTTTATCCTTCGAAGATATATGTATGATAGAAATGAGATAATAGTGGTTTTGGTGTTGGATCTATAGATAGCGCTACCAATGCCAGTTGTTTTGCTTTCTAAAAATCTGATTGGAAAAAAAAATCGCCACTTGTATTTATTTATAAACACTGGCATACAAATTACCCCATTTCAAAGAATCTGATTATTTTGATTGGTTAATGTCTTGATATGGGCCATGGGGTAATTTGTACGCCAGTGTACACGTCCTCTGTGTAATGTTAACAACAGTCAATCCCATTGTAAAACAGCAGCATGTCATCTCCATCATATATATATCCTCGAAGGTTTTATCACTTATCACTATCAGTGGAGAAGCCGCTACATTAAAGCCCTATAGATACGAGTCTGGTAATATGCCATTTTGTGTCATACAGTTCATAATTGAATTCGTTGATATTTATAAAGATATTTATGTTATATTTAAGAAATTTTTATAGTTTTAGGTTATTTTATTAATTTTATAGATCTTTTTCATTTTCTTCATTTGAAATCTACTTTTGCCTAATAGAACGAAGGGCCAAAGAACAAAGAAATAAGCTTCTTATCCTACACAATTTTACAGGAACAAACTACACAATCAAAGTTATTGAATGTAGTTGCAAGAGAATTATTGCTTATAAAAACCTGAAATTCTGATGAGACATTAATATATACATTCGTTAAAAATTCTGTGAACATTTTTTTTGAAATTATACCATTAGTTCTTGAGATTAGATGAAATTCTGAAAGGATTATGTGAATTAAACTGTGGATACAGAATGACGTATTACCATACTTGCATCTATAGGGCTAATAGCATTCTGGCAAATAAAGACTTTGGATGTAACCAGAGATGTTTATACCAACGAGCATATAAATTAATACTAGAGACATAATACGCTATGTTTTACATGAGATTCAGTGAGGCCAGCTACCCCCCCTCAACTCCATTAAACCTGTACACCCTATTTAAAATACATAGGAAATTTGCATTTTTACAGGAATTTTTGGACATAATTTTCTTATTTAATGAGATAGCTACTTTTTTGTAATAAATAAAATTTTAGAGGAGATTTCAAAAAATAAAATGAGGGCAAAAACAAGAAGTTTAAGTCTTTAGAAATCTAGAAAATTGAAAATGAAATCTGGCATCAAATAGACTTAATTTAATATTATCAGTAAACTTAACCCTAAAGACAACTGATGATAAGGCTCAAAAACAGTAAATTAATGAAAATGAGTTGTTATAATTAGTTCTCTTTAGGGTTAAGTTTACTCAGAACATTAAATTAAGCCAATTTGATGCATGATTTCTTCTTCTTTTTCAATATTCTTGGCTTCTAAGGGCGTAAACTTCTGGTTTTGGGGCTCATTTTATTTTTTGAAACCTCTTCTAAAATTCCATATATTACAAAAAGTAGCTATCTCATAAAACAAGGGAATTATAACCAAAAATTTGGGTAAAAACACATATTTTCTATATTTTTTGAATAGGGCTTATAGGCTTAATGAGTGGGGGTAGCTGGCCTCACTGAATGTCATGTAAAATGTAGCTTGTGCTTCTAATATTAGTTCATATGCTCATTGGTTCATACTATACTAAGGCTCTGTATTAGCAGATATGCTCATGAATGTGATAAGAGATGAGCTTTAATCTTGTGTTATTCATATTTTCAGGAATTTTATATTATTTATTTTACTATGTATATATTTTAATAATACAAATAGCAATTCATTTCTTATTACCCTCATAACTATACTGTTGGGATCTAAAGTCAAAGTAGTCTCCCTCTGGTAACTCATTTATTAAAGATGTTGATTTTGGGATTATGTACTATTTTTTAGCATTGTGAACATATACAATCAAAGATTTTGAAAGCAATTACATGAAAACCATAAGTGGTAAAAAGCTGAAATGTTTAGGAGCCATCTACCTGTTATTTGAAGGTTCCCTGAAATTTTGGATGAAATTGCATATTTCTTTCTCAAGATATTGGTTTAATTCTGTTCAAATCCTATGATTTTAATGATAAGAATTCACTAAAGTAGGGAATATAAAAAAATTTTGGCGATATCTCAAAAAATAAATGTCAATTTCAGCCAAAATTTCAGGAAATCTTCAGACAACATAATTATATAGATGTCTCATAAAATTTTTAACTTTTTACCACTTCCAGGTTTTGTGTATTTTCTTTCAACAACTTTGATTTTGTATGTTTTCAATGTCAAAAAACTGTCCACTATCCCAAAATTAACAGCGCTAGTGGCATAGTCTAGCTTAGGCTTTACATCCCAATAATCCATTCAACAAGAGTTGATCACCTCAATGATATACAAGTATATATATATGATGGAGATGACATGATAGTGGTTTTGGTGTTGCACTTATGGATAGCACTGCTGATGCCACATTTATTAATATTTTAAATGATTAGAGTGAATATTAGCGAATAAAACACGAACAACTGTTGACTAGTTTATTGAGAACCGCCATGATCAACATTTCACAAAGGACAAATCATCATATCATATCAACAATAATATCTTAGCGATCGAGGTGTACATCGAATGATGACAAACATCGATTATCAAATTATCGATTAATATATTACATACAGGCATGGGCGAGATCTTTAAACAAACTAATGATGTCAGAATGTCAGTTGATAATACATTATGTGAGCACAGGTTTGCCACAACAGAAGTTTACATTAACACCTCCCCCCAAACCTGCGATAGTTTACAAACAAATCAAGTATCACAAAAATTACATATACTAAGTGTGTAGTCTCAAAGAAAAATTATGACAATTGCCAACAGGTAAACATAGAACAGTACAAGTATAAATTCATAAAATGTGGTAACTATAGGTTGATCAAAAAAAAAATATATCACTTGTTAAAATATTTGTTGTTTACATTTAAATACAACACATTCCAAATGAGGAACGACTTAGTAAAAATACATTCAAAAATTAAACAGCGCAATTGTGTAAGTCTGTCGTATGTACAAGGTTAACGTGTCTATTCAGGGACACTAAGTCATTTGACATTTCAGGTTATGTTAAAAATTGCGGTTAAGCATTCAAGTTAAGCAATGAAGCTCTAAACTTCAAAAATTTTGTACATCCCAATCCTTTAGTGAACACATCAGCCAACTGGTCCAGGGTTGGCACTCTGTTCATACTTATAATTTTGGCTTCAACGTAATCTCGAATGAAATAAAATGTAACGTCGAGACGCTTTTTGCCGAATGAGCCATTGGCAAATTTAATACAGTTATCGTTATCCTCGAATATGAGGCACGGTGACAAAATAGGTATAAACATGTCTAATAGAATATTACATATAGCAATAGTGTCGAGTACATAGTCACAAAGAGCAACAATCTCTGCGTCAGTGGTTGATAATGTAACCAAAGACTGCTTTTTGCTTCTCCATAAAATTAAATTGCCATGTACAAAGACACAATAACCACTGACTGACTTTCGAGTATTGGAGCAATTGGCCCAGTCAGCATCAACATAAGAAACAATTTGTTTTGAATTAGGAACATGATGATAAATCAACTCTAAATCAACAGTAGTCACTAAGTATTTAAGAGCCCTCAATAAATGCAAATAAACAGCCTTATTAGGATTACATTGGAATTGTCCAAAATAAGATACAGCATAACAGATATCGAGCCTTGTCCCGAGCATAACGTACATAAGACACCCGAGTAGCTCCTTATAACAAGTGCACAATTTTTCATCTTTTTCTTTAGTGTTATCAACCAACAGGTATAATTTATCTTCTATTGGTGTATAAACAGGGTTGCAATTTTGTACTTTAAATTTTTCAGCTATTTTATTTATTAATTGTTTTTGATTTAGTTTTAATGTTCTAGTGTTTTTATTATAAATAATTTGCAACCCGAGGTAAGATCTAACATTGCCCAAATCATTGGTCTTGAAAGTGCTGTTGAGTTTTACTTTAATATCTTTAATTATACTATCATTCGGTCCACATAACAAAATATCATCAACATATACGAGGATGAAAACAGCACCTTCTGGATTTTTATTTAAATACAGACATTCATCATGTCTAGATGGTACAAATTCAATGGAAGTGATGAATTTCTTCCATTTTTCAAACCAGGCTTTAGGAGCCTGTTTTAAACCATATAAAGCCCTATTTAATTTGAGGACCTTCTTTTTGTGATCTACGTTAATATAGATGCCTTCTGGGATCTCTAAGTAGACATCATCATGCAATATACCATTAAGAAAGGCGTTTTTAATATCTATTTGAGAGATAATATATCTGGGATTGTTACAGTGTGCCAGAAGTGCACAGAGCATACTCATTTTGACTACAGGTGCGTACAGTTCTTTAAAATCGAACACTTTTCTAACTTCGAAACCACGAGCAACCAAGCGAGCTTTATATAGCTTAACACCATCGCTATCCTCTTTAATTTTAAATAGCCATCGACTACTGATAGGCTTTATATTACACGGATGGTCTGTCAGAGAACAAGTATTGTTGGCATGAAGTGCCTCCAACTCCTTAGCTATGGCAGCCTCCCATTCAGACTTATTATCTGAGGCTACAGCCTCCTAAAAATTTGTAGGATACTCATTAAATACCGAATAGGCATAATGGCAAAGCTCATCAGCGTTCGGTTCATTGATAGTTATATTTTCTATATTTTCAATGTCATAATGACTTATGTTACGTTGATTTACGTTATCATAATTTGAGTTCCCATTTACATTAGTCCTCGATGTACTTGTAGATGCAACTTGTTCCCTATTTTCTAAATTTTTATTTAAATTTTTAATAAATTTTGTTTTGTCAAAGGTTACATCTCTAGCAGGAATCAATTCATCGGTGCTGGTATTCTGTAACCGATATCCCTCAGGATTATATCCAACAAATACGAGAGGGATTGTTTTACTATCAAATTTGTCTTTTCTTTTCTCTTTTGGAATCAAAGCGTAGGCATCACAGCCAAAAACTCTAACATTAGATAAATCTAAATCTTTGTTATACCAAAGCTTCGCTGGATATTCACCCCTGTAGCTGAAAGTTTGATTATAAAGATATGTCGAGCATAGTACAGCCTCCGACCAATATCTGTTATTCATCTTAGCATGTAACAGCATTGTGCGAGCATTCTCAACCAATGTTCTTTTGAAACGCTCTGCATGGCCATTTATTTGCGGACAAAATGGTACGGTGTTACCAATAACAATGCCAAGTAACTTGCATTGCATCTTAAGTCTCACATTCCTGTATTCAGTTCCGTTATCGCAAAGAATTTCATTTATACCTCGACCAAACAAGTTTTTAACTCTGACTTCATAATCGAGAAAATATTTATAAACCTTGTCTTTGCTTTCCAGTAAATAAACTGTAGCAAAAGCTGTAAAATCATCAATAAATGTTAGTATATATCGTTTATTATTATAACTGGTAGTCTGCATGGGTCCACATAGATCAGAGTGAATCAATTCAAGTGGACGAGAGGTTTTGTTTGCAGATGGATTGTGAGGCAATTTACACTGTTTGCCTTCAACACACAACTTACAAAATTCTACGTTATTATAATTAAAATCTTTTATGAAATGGGCCTTCGACATTTTCATCAGAGTGAATCAATTCAAGTGGACGAGAGGTTTTGTTTGCAGATGGATTGTGAGGCAATTTACACTGTTTGCCTTCAACACACAACTTACAAAATTCTATGTTATTATAATTAAAATCTTTTATGAAACGGGCCTTCGACATTTTCTTCATTATTGTAAAATTAGGATGCCCCAACCGAGCATGCCAAAGGTTTACATCGCCATCAGATTGTGTATTATATGATTTAAAACAATCCTTTAAAAAGAAACGAATATTATATAATTCATGATTTGGCGACTTACTATAATTTATGAGCTCACCAGTAGATTCCTGAACAAGTTTTGCATTTCCTTGAGTATCAAAGTAGACATTAATCCCTGCCTGTGTGAGATTACAAATTGATAAAAGGTTGGTAGGGAATTCTTATGAATAAAAAACATTATTAATTGTGCATTTCACACCAGTTTCGGACCAACACAAAATAGTACCCACCTTTGTGGCATACACATACATATTACGTTTATAAATTTTAATTTGAATAGGATTTTTTAAGGTAATACTTTTAATGAACAATCCATCATCGTTTACGTTATGGTTGGTGGCACCAGAGTCCAGTTTGAATAACACCTCTGCACTAGAATTTGAATTATCTGACAAACCCATGGAACACATGAACGTGGAATACTTTTCATTAGATCCTGATCTATGATCGAACGACAGACCTGCATTACTACCAGTTGAATTCTCTGACAAATTAGCATCTCTATTATTATAATTATTATTATGGCAATTTTTAGCAAAGTGACCAAAACGATTACAATTATGACATTTAACTTGGGAACGTTCATTACCAGAATAATTTGCCTTCAATCTGCAGTCACAATGAAGGTGACCTGGTTTCCCACAGTTAAAACATTTAATATTACAATCAGACACATAATTATTACTATGACTAGATTGTACATTACCATTACATTGACTATCTTCTCAATTACCATTACCAAGACCATTATTATTATTATTATTATTATTATTATTATTATTATTATTATTATTATTATTATTTCGACGACCACGACCATTTGAGCGATGACCATTACCATTATACTGACGATGACCACCATTATGTTGATGACTGTTTCCATTTGGACCACCAGCTACCATTGTTGACTGTGATTCAATAGGTTTTGAAGTTGTAGATGAACCTTTCTGCTTAGCATATTTGTTCAGCAATTTCATCTTGACTGTTTCGAGATCCGGCTCAAATTCGTTCTCCAGGATCACAACTACTGTCCCATATGATGCTGGAAGTGACATCAGTAGATGTTCAACAACATCTTGCTGTTCAAGGTGGATGTTTGTAGTCTTCATCTTCACAGTTAATTCTTCAACATGACGTAGATATTCTTCCATGTTACCGCCCTCCTTGAGTCGCAAGTTGGCCCATTCACGTTTTAACATAATTCTACTAGCAGTACCTGATTTTAAGTAAACTCGATCCAGCTTCTCTATGATTTTGTAAGGTTCAGTGACATCTTGGGCATATGTTAAATGTGAATCAGCGAGAAAATGAACGATTAGGGAACAACATTTATCTGCTTTCTTCCAATAATCACGTCCAACATCAGCGGCCTTTACTTGATCTAGCAAATCAGCTAATCCTTCGCCCCTGATCGTCATAAATAATCTGAATCTCCATCCATCATAGTTCGATCCATTGAATCTTCCGAGACTGTTACTTTGTTCAAGCGCATCAAGTTTGGAATAAAACGGCGTTTCACAGGGCATAATTACTTGAACGGAGATACTTAATAGCGAAAAAAAATGAATGGAGGATCATGTGTGAGAACAATGAAAACGTATTCAAGCACGAACTTGACGTTGAATGAATCACTAGGCGCAAAAACGCAAGTATAAAAATGAATTAAAACTGTGAAGAAATAGGAATTATCAACTAGTCCGGCCAAACGAAAATGACGACGAAAGACTTTAATTGAACGATAACATCGAAAGAAGATCAGACACACATATTACAAACACATAAATAAAACACCAAATATTCACTTTTTACGAACTTTTATTTTCACACAAGATGGTGAAGATGTTAATTCATCAACGTTTGATGAGAGACAAGAGGCACACAAAATATATTATCACAGTTGGGTTTCAAACATAAAATAACAGATTACAAATAATACTAAAAACAGTGCTACCACAACAAATGATATGTGAGAATAATAAGCTAACGTATAATATAATTTACTATCATTCTCACACACCTCCTCAAATTATAATTATACGAGTTGTCAATATAAAACAAATTACTAAATTAACGCCATAAAATAACAGATTGGTCATTACACAAAAATGACAAAAATCAATAACAACAAAAAATTACAACGTAAAAAAATATTAACATATATGGTAAATGTATACAAAAAGTTACAACAATTTTAACATCTCACAAAACATGACAAATTCAGGCCTCTGGCAGCCCTTCGTGAAAACGTCACCCAACTGTCGTGAAGTTGGTATGTGCGAATATTTAAAGTTTGAATTTACATGATCACATACAAAACGGTATTTTACGTCTACGTGCTTAGACCTGCGAGTATTCCATTTACCCGAATGCAGGAGTGCCAAGCAACTCTGATTATCCTCATAAATCGTGGCCTTGTCTTTAACTTGAATGCAAAAATCAGTTAACAAATATTTAAACCAAATGGATTCAGTAGTGGCGTCGCATATGGCGATGAGCTCACTCTCAGTGCTAGATAACGCTACAGTTGGCTGCTTTTTGCTGGACCAGGACACCAGCGAGCCGTAGACAAAGACACAATATCCAGAGATTGACCGTCTTGTAGTCACACAATTACCCCAATTGGCATCAGAATATGTTTCTATAATATTGTTATTATTATTATTATGTTCATTTGTGAATGTTAGTTTCTTATCTTTTGTGGTTACTAAATATTTAAGAACCCGTAGTAAATACCTAAAATGTTCATCAGTAGCATGACTGGAAAATTGGCTAAAATACGATATTGCAAAGCAAATATCAGGCCGTGACCCTAGCATTAGGTACATCAGACATCCAACGAGCTGCTGGTAGTCGTTATTCAATACACTATCATACGCATTGAGGTCCCTGTCCAATTGGAGTTTGGGGTCAATAGGTGTTGTGAGAATTATAGCAAATTAAATTATACTCGTGACTATTATTCTCACGTATCATTTGTGGTGGCAACACTGTCAATATATTTTTTGTGATCTGTGATTTTTAGTGTTTTGTACCTGACTGTGATATTATGTAATCATACGCCTCTAGTCGCTTTTTGATATTCATGTTGTTAACAACTCCACTACTCTTAATGTGGAAATAAAAGTTCGTAATTAGTGAATCTTGTGTTTTTATTTATGTGTTTGTAATGTGTGTGTCTAGTCTCTGTTCGATGTCGTTTTTAGTTTAGGTTCGTTTCATATGTTTTTAGTCGTCTTGATCCGTTGATTTCTTCCTCATCTTCTCACAGGTGTGTAGGTAGGTGCACAATTTTCAACACCAAAATGCTTAGCAACAGTCTCAATGAGACCTCTCTGCTCAATTTCCAAGATGCTTTCGTCACGATTGTGATTACTGTTTAATCCTAGGTACTTATTAATTTTTCCCAGGTCTTTACATTTAAATCTTATATTAATTTTCTTTTTAAAATATGTGATTAGTGTTGGATTATTCGAACTTATTATAACGTCATCAACGTATGTGGGTAAATATACTATAGAGTTATTATTTTTATTTGTGAAAATATATAAGCAGTCATCAGCCTTACTTTGAACAAAATCAAGAGAGACAAGGTATTTGTTGAACAATCTGTTCCACACCTTAGGCGACTGCTTCAGACCATAAATCGACCTATTTAATTTTAATACATTATTGTGTTTATTTATTTGTGTTTCTATACCTTCTGGTATCTCAAGATATACATCTTCCGACAGAATACCATTCAGGAAAGCACTACAAATGTCTATTTGTTCAATATAAAATTTTAATTTGTTGCTAACTGCCAACAATGTCCTAACAGTCGAAAGTTTCGCCACTGGCACATAAACTTCATCAAAGTTATATCTTTTCTTCTACTGACACCCTCTGGCAACTAGTCTGGCCTTATACAGGACTTTATTATTATTATCATATTTTTTATTGAATATCCAGCGACATGTGATGATGGGGGCGCCCTTTGGACGTTTGGTCACCTGCCAAGTCTGATTGGAATCCAGAGCTTTAATTTCATCTGAAATAGCTTCTTTCCACATCACACTGTCAGGTGCAGCTATCGCCTCCTCAAACGTCAAAGGGATGCCATCCTCAGCAACAGATATATAATTTGCAATGCCATCACGTTCAGTCGCCTCCTCTGGCAAACAATCCAAATTTAGATCCCCATCTACTTCTATATTTTCCAAGTTGGATTCTGTGACTTCCTTAAAAATATCATCATCCTTTGTGTATTTATTATTATTATTTCCTATTTTATTTTCAAAAAATTCAACATCTCGTGACAAGTGTACTTCTTTTGTATTTGTGTCTAACAATCTATATCCACAGGGTGAATACCCTACCATAACCAATTTCTCACTTTTATTTTTAAATTTATTGGAATCATGTTTGAATGACAACATATATGCGTCGCATTCAAATGTCTTTAATTTTGTATAATCATATTTTTCATCAAACCACCTCTCAAAGGGAACAAAATCCTTATTTGTGGGACATCTATTTACTATATAGGCAGAGCACAATATGGCTTCTGACCAATAGATCTTGTCAAGACAACTCTCGAATAACATTGTTCTCGTCCTCTCACAAAATGTCCTGTTCATCCTCTCAGCCTTCCCATTCTGCTGGGGACAGCCACCAACTGTAGGTTCAAAAATTATTCCCTTCTCAGCACAATATGACTGGAAGGTTGTATTTGTGTATTCTGTGCCACAATCACAGCGGAGTCTTTTTACGTTATATCCAAATTTATTTGAGACCATTTTGTGATATTCCCTAAATTTTGTGAACGCTTCCGTTTTACTTGTCAGTAGGTACACACAACAAAAATTGGAATAATCATCTATAAATGTCATAAAATATTTCGCTCCTTTATATGAAGGAGGATTTATCAGACCACAGAGATCAGTATGCACCAATTCCAGAGGTTTTTTAGTTTTTCATTCATGCCTCAGGAACGGTTTTCGTCTCTGTTTCCCCATAACACAGGGTTCGCACAACAATCTGTGGTTGGAGTCAACGTTCGGTATTAAACCTCTGTTTAACAACAACTTAACATCATTAACATTCAAATGAGCAAGATGCCTATGCCACACAGTCAGCAGGCTTGATTCATCCTCCAACGTCAGATTGCACGACTGACTTGACATTTTCAAAAAATCAATCGTGTACAAATCTGAGTCCACGCTAACCCCAGTGGTTACAATTTTTCCACTGCAGCATTGGATGACCTCAACTGATTCCTCTCTGAACAGAGTATCAAAACCCAACTTGCTCATTTGTTTTACCGAAAGCAGATTTTGTGGCAGCTCCCGAGCATACCTTACATTCTTCAATTCAATTACAATTCCATTTAAAAGTTTTAATTTCACTGTACCCACAGACGTGACGGAAAGCGAGACTCCCTTTTTCGCAACACAAATATTATGAGGGTGAATTAATTCGATATACTCACTGAACAGGTTAATATCATTTATAATATGAATTGTGCATCCACTATCGACAACAAATGTGGTTCGAGGGATTAAACTATCAACTTTATTACTCTCAAAATCATCAATTTTATTATTATTACTACCATTAATTGTGAAACTAAAGCCCATTTCAGAGCATTCATTATTAACATTATTATTACCATTGCACATCTGTGCAGAATTCCTACTAGAATTACTATTACGATCGTCAGATCTACTAAAATTATTATTATTGTGATTATGATTGTGACTGTGATTGTGATTTTCGTAGTTATTATTATTCCTATTCTTAACAAAACAATTACGAGCTATATGCCCAATTTTGTTGCAGAAATGACATTTGATCTTAGACTGACCACTATCATTACTACAATTATGACCATTATTATTAACATTATTATTATTTTGTGAACCTAAATTGTGATTATTATTATTAAAATTTCGACCTTCAATATCAGAAGACGAATTGTGAAAATTATTACTATTATTATTACTGTGAGATCTTCCTCAACTAAAACCACAATTATTGTTTCGATTTTGCGACTGGCAACGATTGAAACTATTATTAAAATTACCAGAATTACGACCGACATTGTTATGGTTACCAAAGAACAGATTTTCTTCACCAGCAACAGGTACTGATGAAGGTTTTAGTGACACAGGATTCAGAGAATTACCTCTAACAGTCGTCTTGCTATCCGAAGATAGTTCACGTTGGAAATTGTTCAGCCTCATGAACACTCCATCCCAGGTGATGACTTCTGCATCCTCCAGAACAACTTTGATCGGACAAAATTCAGCAGGCAGCGATCTCAGCAACACCAGGATAAACTGCTTCACAGTTGTCAAGTCTCCCAGTTCGGTCAAACGACGACATTGAGCACGAAAATCAAGAAGATACTTCTGTAAATCAGCACCAAAAACATACCATTTAGCATACAATTCTCTTCGTAAATCCATCAGCGTCTGGTCATTTCTGTTGTCAATTAAATCAGTCAGCACATGAAACATCTCTTTTGCCGTCGTGTACATTTGTATCATCTCCAGGTACTCGTCAGTCACATTATTTGTGATCAGGAACATCGCCTTCGCATTTTCCTTCGACCAAGTATCTCCCCTATTACGAACAGTCGGTAAAGAATCAGTTATTATATTACCCAAAGATTCCTTTGCCAACAACAGCTCCATCCGGAACTTCCAGGTTTGCCATTTCGCCCATCAAATGGTTCAATATTATTCATCTTCCTAACGTCCATCTCGATGACAGGTAACGACGATCAATTGCACCGCAAACAGCAATTTCAGCAACTATCAGATACGCTGACCAACAAATCAACTCGAATGAGATCACAGGAACAGCAAGAAGCAAACATATTAGAAGACAAAAAATAAATTAGAAGGCATGATTACTACTTGGAAGAAGCAATCAGGATTCGACAGCACAACATTGACGACTCAGAACAATGGCGACCACGTTGACATCCTGGTAACTGGGCCCATAACCTGTGAAGAAATAGAAATTATCAACTGGTCCGGCCAGACGAAAATGACGACGAAAGACTTTAATTGAACGATAACATCGAAAGAAGATCAGACACACATATTACGAACACATAAATAAAACACCAAATATTCACTTTTTACGAACTTTTATTTTCACACAAGATGGTGAAGATGTTAATTCATCAACGTTTGATGAGCGACAAGAGGCACACAAAATATATTATCACAGTTGGGTTTCAAACATAAAATCACAGATTACAAATAATATAAAAACAGTGTTACCACAACAAACGATATGTGAGAATAATAAGCTAACGTATAATATGATTTGCTATCATTCTCACAAAAACTTAAAACGAACGATAAAAACGAACTTACATCGCAGTTGCAAGCTGCTTGGGCCCATAACCTATTAATATTTTAAATGATTAGAGTGAATATTAGCGAATAAAACACGAACAACTGTTGACTAGTTTATTGAGAACCACCATGATCAATGTTTTACAAAGGACAAATCATCATATCATATCAACAATAATATCTTAGCGATCGAGGTGTACATCGAATGATGATAAACATCGATTATCAAATTATCGATTAATATATTACGTACAGGCATGGGCGAGATCTTTAAACAAAATAATGACGTCAGAATGTCAGTTGATAATACATTATGTGAGCGCAGGTTTGCCACAACAGAAGTTTACATTAACAACATTTTGCTTCCTATAAATCTGATTGGAGGAAAAAATCACCACCTGCATTTGTTTATGAACATTGGCGAACAAATATCCCATACCAGAGAATATGTTTATTCTAATAATTTGTAGGCCAGTGAACGGCTGCTCGATGTGGATGTTAAAGACAATCAATCCCATTGTAAAACAGCAGCATGTCATCTCCATCATATACATATATATATATCCTCGAAGTAGTTATGGGAATTTTAGTTCAGTTTTCGGATTTAGTTCATTGAGTCTGCTTCACCAAAGTGAACTAGTTCAATTAGTTCAGTAGTTCAGTAAATTTTTCAACTCGATCACTTCAGACTTCAATCAGCTGATTAATGATTGGCTCATATCATTTAAATCAATTAATTTATTATATGATATTATGATCGACTCGTATTCATAAATTCATGCTAGAACTATTGGTTAATTGTTTGACTCACTCATCGACTGCTACTTGCTTCAATTTCAGTTCCATCGATCAGTATAGTAGACTGATAAGAACTAAGAACTATCAAAAAAAAAGAACTAATGAACTAGTTCATTTGGAAGTGAACTAAATGATCGATTAGTTCACTTCTAGGATTAGTTCAAAAGAACTAACTCGTGAACGAACTACCCATCACTACCTCGAAGGTTGATCCCAAAAATGAGACGCATCCTGCAACAATGTGCAAATTTACAAGCATTATTTACCCATTATTGCCAGTTAAAATATGCAGGAATACAAATTATAAAAGTACCTATGTAAAAATATGAATATTTGGCAATGTTGTTTCAAAGGGCAAGGATAATCTTTCATTTGATGTACCATAGATACCGAACTCAGCAGTAAAATGAAGCCAATCGCCGACATCTTTGAATTGGGCTAAGCTCCAAGTAAATACATGGGTAGAATAGGAATTTCAAGTCAAATTGTATTTTATGTGTGGTGAATTGCATTTATTTTGATTCTAAGCATAATATATTTTAAAAATAGATGAAATAAGATAATAATATCGTATTTTTATTTTTAAGCAAAAAAATTTTTTTTAGTATAAATTTACTTTACACATTTGAGCAAGACTGACTACATATTTTTGGAACAGAAATTAAACAAAGTTAGTGCTCTGTTTTGCTGTTGTGTGCGATCAGTGGGATTACGTTACGGCTTGCCCGGCCTGCCTTAAAAAAATTTATCATATTATTGAGTAGAGCATAGTTGGCTGGTTCAAACCCTCGCTGTGGGCATTAGTTCAAAAAACAATTTTCTTTCAACAACTGAAATTTGTCTAGACGCTCCCACGTTTGTCCAGCCGTTTTCTCAATTAGATTTCCCATTCAAAAATTTTTTAATCCAAGTTTTTAGACTATGTAGCCTTTCTGTTCCTTAGAAATACACCACAATATGTTTAAGTGGGTATAGGTACTCTGTTTACATGTAGAAACTGTTTTTAATCGTATTCGAATTTCGATTGTATCGGAGTATGCCTAACGAGAAGAGGATATCTCTCGAACCTGGAATTTTTAGAGGCCCGGCATTTTCAAAAAATAAAAAAATAAAAAAAAATAAGTAAATTTTCACGGAGAATCTGCTGAAAAACCATTAAAAAACTGTTTTCGCTCGAAATAGACTTCTTCAATATTATAAAACCCAGCCCACATATAAATCCTTTATACTGCACTTAAACATGAAGACAATTTTCAATTTTTTAGGGGGCCCATGAATTTTGTTTCTCTTGGGCCAGAATCTCCTCCCTACGACCCTGTATCGAAGTACATATATTACTTATTTATCTACTGTATCGACATTTTTAAGTTTGAGGAATCGCTCATGAAACACCCGACATAAGACACGAACAACAACGAACCGATAATAGTGAACAGTATTGCGTTACAAAGGAAAAGCCAGGTTTACTGCTATTTCCCCCCTCTTCCAGCTAAAATTCTTCCTTAAAAATGTAAAGAAATTTGTTTATTATGCAACCATATTTTGAAATCTTATCGTAATGAACCTCATTTAAGAAAAACATTCTTAAAATATAGCCAATTGATGGTTCTAATTTTCCATCTTGATATAATTATGTCCACGGTAGACTTCTGGAAATGTTTAAGAGATTTTTGCCCGACGGAATTACGATTGTATTCAACATACAATACTTCGAAAGGATCTTCAATCTGGACACTGTTAATGAAAATGAAATGCGGCATAAATTGCAGGCGTATTTTAATTTCTCTTCAAGCGAGTAAAAACGGTTAAAAGCAGAAAATTTTTAGGCACGATTGAAACTGTAAAGCAAAAATCTATACGTTCGACTACATACTCCTAATTCCATCACACATCACAGAGACAAAGACCGAAAAAATTCTAATAACGAATGTTTCATTTAACAAGAGAATAAAAGTTCGTATAAAATTCAAAACGTCAAATCAATTAAAGTAACAATTGTACAATCAATAATAATGATAATAATAATAACAATAATAATAATAATAATAATAATAACAACAATAATAATAATAATAATAATAACACGTACACAGAAACGGAAACGCAACAAAACCGATAACAAATCAAAAGCTAAACGAATATAAACGAACATTTTAACTCATTTTATGTCTTTTAGCGGCCGTTTCCTTGATATACTTGACCGAAGATTTCGTCTGAATATCTTTGCATCTCAGTTGACACTCGATAATTTGTGAAAGGTCGTCGAGCACGTTTGGTTTATGACGACTTTTTAGCAACATCTTAAACGCATGAGCACGTTCGTTAAAGGATAGCTTTTCGACCAACACGAACTTGAGCACATTCTGACGAATGGGCAGATCTTGCGACGAGGGCAAAAAACGTCCGTTCTCGATGGCCCAATCGTAAATTAGATGGCAGTTTTTGTAATCTAACATACAATTCATGGTAACGTCGAGCAATTTTTCCGACAGGGCTGGAATGAGAAAGCGATCGCTTTGCACGATCAGCTCCAGCAGAACGACCACATTTTTCGGTATTATGCAATCGCAATACGAATACAGGAGACGAAAGAGCACAGTAAGACAGTCGGACGAGATGTTCGACAGGCGGACGACCGACTCCTTGGCCTCCTTGAAGCCGCAACGGAACATCGCTTCGAAGAATTCCGATTTCTCGCAAATGGTGCGTTTGTTGGCCGTAACGGTGCTTCCGTCGTCCAGCAGAAAGCTGATCGTTCCCTCCTTCGTTAGACTGCCGACGTCGCATTTTTTGCACAGCGTGCACGGATTACGCGGATTCTCCAGGTACACGTTGCTGGCCAACGAATGCAGACATGCCACTTGCGAGTGCAGTAAATTTCGATCGTCCACTACATTATCTCTCATGCTCTCGATAATCGTTTCGAGAGTTTTGTATCGCAACAGATATTCTTCCAGTCGAATGACATTTCTGCAAAAATAACATTTACGAACAAAATATAGGTACCTCGTTACTGAATGAAAAGCGCCTTTTACCGCGATTTGGGCCTAATATTTCATCGTCTTATTTACGGGTTACTATACAGGATGTTCCGCGAGAGGTCGGCACAGTCTAAAATTTATTTAGCTCGTGACAAAGTAAGAAAAGAGGTTCCTCCTAAACATGGATCCACGAATCACTTGTTTCGTGTTTCCGGCTCTCAAAGTTTCAAATTTTCCATAGCAAAATCAAATGAGAGAATTCGAATTACCTGTCGAATTCAACTTCTGACAATGGAATCTAATAGGTTGTACTCATCGAGTACATCAAAAAAGATTCTCTTGATCAACTTTCTATCTTCAATACCAACGGAGTTAAATAGGTACCTACATACGTACAATATTCAATTTATCGCCTCACAGGAGTTGCAATAGGAAACTAACCATATAGTCATGTATTTTTTTTTACAATTCCGTGAATACCGAAGATAATAAGTCCGAAGTTACATCAAGAGAACCTTTTCCAACGTGTTCGGCAAGTACAAAACGATTCTATTGTCAAAGCAAAAGTAGTGCTACGCAGTACATTCACTGTACAAACTGCACTCACTAACATAAGCATAAACGGTGTTTTCATTACGTATTAAGTCGTTTTAATTTGTGTCAATGTTTACAATGTCGAAACGACTGCACTGATTGCAGTAGTACGTGCTTTCAAGTGATATGATGAAGCATACTTATAACGCATTACATAGCACGATTTTAATCTCAGCTACATTATTGTGAAACCAATTAGTGTAAAAGATGCTCGCCGATAAATTACGGGACACAGTTAACGCAATTCCAAGCAATATTCTGAACTGTTGCCAGCCGTGGTTATTAGATTGCAAAAAAGGGTTGGCTGCCCAATGCTAACCTACTTTATGCAAGTTGATCGAGGAATGAAAAGTTAACTTGTACGACGAACAGATGAAGTACTGCAATTTTCAAACGGAATGACTGAAAATGCAACCTAGTTACCTACAGATTACACTATGCAGTCAACTGCAATACAAACCCTTAAGCGCCATTTACTTTGTATTCTACAACAGAGATGGGCGTGATGATCTGATCTAAATTATTTCAATCTTGATCTTGTTCATCTCTGCCCGAAAACACAGTACAGCACTTCTTAGTGTGCAGCATACAGTCATACATTACTAATGCTTGTTCAGCCGTATTAAATTAGTATGCTGTTTAAAACACTCTGTGTTCTTACTGCGCTGCACACCCTACCAAGTCCTCGAAAAATCCTGCGCAGAGATATGAAATGATTTTAAGGCTGAGTAGTTTTTATTGAATAACGTGACTGAAAAAAAAGACGTCTCTGTGTCCTAGTGATTAGAAGGTCGACCAATCGAAAAATAGTTGTAGGGTTGAGACCAGCCACCAAAATGGAGGTGTCTGGTTTGGTTCAGTTGGTGCTTTAACCTGTGATTGGAAAATTTCCGGTGGGAGAGCACAGACAACCGCATCTCAACCAATCCCTTTCACATCGACATCAAATAACCTCCAGACGTTAGCTATCGCGTCGGACAAAGTGTGTTTATTACCAGAATCCAATAACCAAAAAATAAATAAAATTCAAATAATCTATCACAACAGCAAAAAAGGTTACTCACAGTTTCAGCTATAAGCTCATTAACAGATTGATGAACGCCAAAATAAAATCGAGCTGAAATCCGGCTTCCATGAGAAATATTATTCATAATTTTCGCTGTTTTTCACTTTTCAGTCGTACTGAAAAATTTGGAAAGAAATATAAAATTTCCGTGCAGGTTTTGGGAATGCGTTCCGTGTGGGGTGGTGATTGATCAGATAACGAGAGAGAAATGGTTCCAAAACACCAATTTTCTAATACCATCAAATAGCATGTAGAGGAACCGATTACACTAAACCGAACACGTCGCCATTTTGAATTGAAATAATACCGTAACTGATACCGAATCTACGATCTTACAATCATGAAGCCAAATAACTGACCACTACGCAATGTGGGTGCTCAAAAGAAAGGTTAGATGTTGAAACAAAACATTCGGCAACACTGAATTACATTAATAATTCGGGGAAACAAATCGAAAAATATATCCCGAATGTTTCGAAAAATTCATTCGATATAAACAATCCATAAAATATTTTTTCTAAAAATGCGCGATAAATATCCTACATCATGAATAGGATCTTTTGTGGGCGCTTGTTACGGCAATTTTTGTTGGATACGAATCAAATGAAAAATTAAAATGAACAATTAATTTTTGGGTACGTCTTTGAAGGCGGTACACAAGAACGATATACATATCTACTACAGAAAGGCTTGAGTAATATTTTATTCATAATTTCCATGTGAAAGTATAGGAGAAACCAGAAGGCACTCAGTTCTTTCTCAAGTACCTATAAGAATCGTTTTTACACACTAATTAGAGGGCAGGAGAAAACTAGAATTCTTTTCCACTGTTACCTAAGCACAAGAATCGCTCCTTCACAATTAAACTCTAAAATCAGTCGTAATCCGATTATGACACTTATTTTATTGTAGTCCCCCTTTCTGCAGGATTCAATAATTTTTCCACCTAAATCCGCAAACCACATCTACATTTTTCTCTAAAAAATTTAATTCAAAAATTTAAGAGCAACAAAATATAAAAACTCAACGTACTTGACGATATGTGGAATGGTTAGCGCTAATATTATTTTACTAGAACCGACGCTCGTTTTGACGATTTCATTTCGCAATATCTGCTGACCATATGACGATTCTGCCACTTCTTCGTAACGGGACAGAATTTCATTTCCGAATTTATTCATTTCCTGGCAGTAATTACAGTCGACGTGAACAGGTCGGCATAGTTTCTTATTCACTACCAGCGCGAACTGACATTTCAACAACTCGAAGAAAAAAAAACTATTTCTATACAAAGAAAAGAATAAGAAAAAATGATTCGCTAATTATTTTCAGCAGGGGACAATCTCACTCATTGAAAATTAATGTAATATCTAATTTTACATATTTCATAAAACTTTCTCTAACTTAAATTTAAAAAAACTGTCAAAACAATCTATTAAGGTACCTGTAGACTACGTGGCTTTTTTAATCACATCAAACAATCACTACTTATTAGGTACAAATGAATAACACATATTTGAAGAAACTGACAACACCACCCATTCCCCTATAGACTAACGTGAAATGGAATTATAGATAAATCGGACAATGTATTATAACATTTCTATTCAGTATTATTTTACACGCCAGAGAACAATTTAGGATCGAAAGTTAACAATTTATACCGATAGAGGTCTATACAATAAAACTTCAACAACTTATGTTTATATAAAATCACCATCTCTAAGTATCTAAACTTCTTTCAGCTCTATCTTCTTCAAAATTGTCATCTAGTTGATAATTTTACATCGTATTTTTAATTACAATGAGCACGTGAGCGAGTAAATGATCACATAGTATATATGCGAACCTTTACACACACACACACACACACACACACACACACACACACACATAACATATAATATGCAAACTCACATATCATTTTTTAGGCTAGGCGCAAATTGAGCGCAGCCAGATGCAGTGCAGAGCAGCGCAGTTTATGTTACGAATATAAATTAAATTTGATACGGCATATTGAGCGCAGAAAACTTTTCAGGCAGCTGACGCAGGTTCTCAAACGGACGTAGTCCTGAGCGACGTTGTGATCGAAGCGCTGTTTCCTGCTTCTGCGTCTACCTGCGTCAGGTTGATGAATCGATTTCAACGAATGAACACCTAATTTTTAAATTGTTTTACTTCCGTTAGTCCGATAGTTACGAAATTTGGTACATCAGTACTAAGCTAAGGACCCGACCCATCGATTTTGATGTGGATTGGGCGGATGGTAATTCCGTACCCGCAACTTTTGTTTTCATTTTAGCTATAAAATGCCTAACTTTGGACCAATAACTACAAAACTCGGAGAGAATATTTACTATGACCTATTCTAACAGGCCTAAAAGTCAAATAAGGAGACAAAAATGGCTATTTTAAAATTATAGCAAATTATGTGTGCAAATTATGGGTGCCTATCGAATACGTCTAAATTAAGAAAAATAGTCAAATCGATAATCTACGCAGACGAATTACATTGATTTAACTAATAATTCTATTGCCATTGGACATTGGATGCTCCAGTCTTTATGACACCAATATAATTTTTCACGTCAAAATAATTTCTGACTTATACTCTTACTCCCAGGCATCATAGATTTATGCATAATAGGGGGAATAGTGGAAAAGAGGATTGCACCATTTTCAGTTCGACCGTCCCCCGTCCATTAGTTAATAATTAATAGGAAAATAATAGTAAACGTGAAAGAATAGGCAGTTCTATCGATTTTTTTTTTCACGACAAAGCGTGGGACGTTCCAACATAGTTAAAATCACAAATAAATTACTAGGAAAAGTAGCCGAAAAAGGACATAATTTTCCTTTGGCCTGAAAAAATCAACTTCGTGAGCATTGCAACCATCATACAAACATATTCATTGAGAAGCAATTAGATAATTTTCAATTCACAAATTTTAAAAATTTGTAACCACGAGTGTAGGGGGAAGAGAAGAGATCTTCTTCGACGCCTGTTGAAAAAAACAAGATAATTACGAAGAGAAAATACATCACGAATTCTTTTGAAACACAATTTTTCACTTGCAAAATTGAATTCCGACTGGCGATTGGTGAAAAAATTGTTGACCAACACGCAACACGTAAAATAAAGTTTAGAAAACGGGTGAATATCGTCAGCTTCTTTTAAATGTCACAGATTAGTCATTCTGAATACCAAAAAATAGTTAAAAACAGAAATGCCTACGGAAAAGGTGTAGCCTTTCTCGGCACTGTCATTTATAGATTGTTCGAGCTAACGAGGCGGACTGACAGCGATGCCAGCATTGGACAGAACTTAAATATCGAAATACATATTCGTTAAGAACTAACCCAGCGATAGCACCCAGCAGCGATATCAAATGATTCGGCGTTCTCCGAACAAGAACTAAATAGTCCAATAACGTATCCCACGTTCGTAAAACGCAAAGGTCGTAAATCGGCTCTTTCCTAAACGTAAGCTGTTTGAGTAAATTGAAAATTTTTTCGTCGGTTGAAAACGTCGCATTATCATCTTCCTGTTAAACGATTAAATAAGAGGAATATCAAATCATTCGTCATAAGTCATGAAAAAAATACACACGAGCGGTGCAACGTTGAACGACACCCACTTGAAATATGAGCGGAGATTCGGCCACGCTACTGCAACCGTCCACGGATAGTTTTTCGCTGTCGTCAACTTCGTCTTCGTCGATGTCGTCAATGGCTGGAGAACAAACGGGCGAGTATACGCTGTCCAACGAGAATGCAGGAGACGGAGCAGACGATTCGCTAGTCGGACTAGGACAAAAAGCATCCGACGTTTCGGAATCTGACATCGGGCTGAAACCACCGGACGACGATGGACTGCCGCAAGAAATGGAAACGTCATTTTTCATATCATCGTTCAAATGGTTCACTCCTTGACTACGAGTAATGATTTGCAAATAGCCAACGAAACCGAATATCACACGGCGGCTGACTAACAACTGAAGAAAAAAAAAAAAAAAAAAACAAGAAAAAACGCGCACATAATTGGTAATTTCTACCTAATAAATTCGAGAGAGATTTTATCGTAAAAATGCCGAAATCGACAAATATAGTTTCATAAAAATAATATAAGTTACTAATTTCCAAAAATACTACGTCATTCAACCATATTTTGTGTTAGCTCAGATGCGAACGTATCGCGCATATTTTTCTTATAATATTCAGTCACGAGAAATATAAATGAAATCTTACCTTCAAGGAATATTCATCGTACATAAATGAACACAAAATCAATACAGAGTACTTCTTAAATTTAACAAACGAAGAATTTTCAACGATATATAGTAAAATATCGAATGCATCTGCAATACAGCATAATTTCTGTCTGCACCGGGGCTCACTGCACAAACGATGCAATGAACGTAAAACTGAAAGATAAGATAAACGATTACAGTGTTAAAGTGATGGTGACGTATAAAAATTCAACTACGACAACGGCTCTACCTAAATTCATGTCCACTTCGTTATTGATTTCAGCTTCTTTGAAATTCAAGCCACGAAGATGGGACAATATGGCTTCCACGGCACCGGCTTTACTCATAACAAAATGTAAATGCCGAATATCGCTCAGGTAGTATATTATTCTCAGTATCAACGAAGAAAACTCGGAGGTTTTCAAAATGATTTTGGTAAAGAAATCGTCGCTTATTAACTGTAAACAAAATTCGTACGAAAGATGTAAAGAAAAATTAATAAAAAAACAGTTTCAGAAAATTACTTGCAGTCCATGCAGACGAAAATCACCATAACTTTGGCTATAGAATGTTGGTAAAGGTTCTAAGAGCTGGCTCATTCTCTACTTATCTAAACAATACAGTTAATATTTTCAATTTTCCAATGATTGGCGCTGTAACACATTTCACCAGTTTTGTACGTGGTTTATTCATAATTTAGATTGGAGAGCTTTAACCTAACCTGATCTAGTATCAAAATTCCAATTTTTAAGAAATATGGGTTTTATAAGGACAAACAATAAAAAAATAATGTAAATAAAATACATTATACGTTTACTTTCTTTAAATTCATATTTTTTAACAAAATTACAGAATTTTTTCAAATTTTGTCATTAAATTCTAAACAACAAAAATCAAATCAGAATTGAATTCATTAGGTTCGAGTCCAACTGAGATTTTATTGGTAGTTGCAGGAAATACCAGCAAGCCGATATAAAAGGAGAAATTCAATGACTAAATTAAAAAGAGAGACAGATTTACAGTTTCTTTAAAATAAGATTGACAGATTATTTTACAAAAAATAAAATAAAAATGAAATAAAACCGCCAAGCATTTTATGTTTTTTGGTCAAACAACTTTTAACCACGTAAGTTATTAAGTATTTTTCAAAAACTTAGCCAAGGTTTCAATTAGAAACTGTTTCTTTTTTTTATTACAATTCTGAATGTGACGTATGAATAATCAATAAGTAACTCGAAATTTTTCAATTTAAACCTTACTTGTTTCAAGAAAGCATCCGACCGAAATTTTGCCAAACAGAGAAGAATTTGAAGAACTAATTTTTGAACATCTTTATTCGTTGATTCGATATATTTTGTAATATTAAAAAATATAGCACTCGCAATCATACTCTTCTTTTCTTTTACGCTGCTTCCGATCCATAAGTACCTAAAACAATAATTCAAATTATTCATCAGCCCAGAGCAAAATTTTGCCGAATATTCTAAACATTAATTTCCAACCTACGTTTTCTGAAATGCAAACAAATCAAATAAGGGGCAATATTCACGTCGTTCATTTCACTCAACTAAAATACGTAAGTATGGTTTCCTCTACACCTACCCACAGAGACTACAGATAAAATATTACTCGAGTATCGTATTAGAATATGACCCAAGTTTTTCACTTGAAAACCCAACAGCAGCCTTCCATTCACTCATTTGAAAACAGGACGGACTTAAAACCAATATATATAGCTGAAAAAACACAATCCAGGAAGGTAGGAACACATTTTATTCACCTCAAGCAACGTAGAGCGACGAACTGCGTAGACACCGACGATTCTGCGGACACAATAGGTAAGATCAACTCAACAATGTTATTCGACATCAACAAAGAACAATGACATGGGTGATGCGCAATATTTCCCAGTAATTTGCAGCAGCGATAGAGGGTTCGATCTTGGTTAATACAACGCAGAATTGCAGCGACCGTCTTCAGAATACCTTCCGCAATCACCTGAATCATAAATTCGAATGAAACAAAAATAAATCAAATAAGAAGCTTACAGATGCGATAAAATTTCAGGAACTTACTTTGTTGCAACCTTCGATGTCGATACAACATTCTGCTAGAATACCCAAAGCAACGTTCAGAATCTTTTCATTCGGGTTTGAAAGAAGTTGGATTAAAAAGTTGATCCCGCCATTTTCTTTGAAATAAATGAAATCATTTTCCACTTTAATTACGTCCGAGTGCAATTGGAGGAGAGTGTTGTAAGTTCTCTTCTGCGAGTCAGAAGAGTTTAATGCTCTCAGTATATGTTTACAACGATCAGACATGATGAAGGCTAAGAAATCGAAGACACACCGACAAAGTTAATTCTCCGCATTACGACTTGAAACATGAAATACAGGCACAGAATAAGAGAGCAAATACTTAATGGAAATAAAGACAACAATCTGACACCATAAGAAGTCTTTTATAGGTTTTCATCGCTTAAATGGAGATCATTTAATCACTTACATTTTTAGTAATTAATACAATTTACGATTCCAATTTTTTTCGCGAATAAAAACACCCATTTTCAGCTCGCTGCAGAATACCAGTTTAAAACTTTACAGCTACCCGAGGCGAGAGAAAGTTTTCAGATAAAAGTTTTTCTATATTTCAGACAATTTTTACATTTTGTGATAACATTTCCGCTGGTATTTCGAGGAAAAAATTAATTTGCACGGCGAGATTCAATTTCGAACAAAACAAACTGCGTGCGCCATCGTTTCTGATAACAAGAAAATGATAAAAAAAAAATTAGTTCACTCTTTACTTTTCACCATTGGAAGTGCTACAATCAAGTAACTCACTTTTCTTTCTTTTTCTATAAAAATTTTGATGATTTATTTTATAATTTTTTGTAATTTTCTACTTTTGTTGGTTTGTAGAGTTGATTTTTAAAAAAATTTGAACTAAAAACTTTAAATTTTAATAGTGTAAAATATTATTGAGTAAAAGAGCTTTTAGCTTATACGTAATTAAGTTTTAAACTACGTAGGTATACACCTGAAAAACATATTTAGCGGATCAAGGGGAAGTGGGGAAATCACCCCTAACGTCGAAAAAAAAAATTAGGGAAAAAAATGAAAGTACAATCACAAACTCCAGTTAAGAACCGTGAAAATTAGTTGATAAAAAAAAAATCTCAATTCAACAAAATTTTGTCATATAATCCCCAAAAAATGACGCTCTGGATTCGCCAATTGAACCGCATTGCGTCCATAGTTTTGTTCAATGTGACAAAAAAGTTCCATACTTGAAACCTCCTGTTCCACAATCTCACGTGCCAATAGAAAACGCATAGAATTTGAACATATCGAAATAGTTTCCCTAAAAGTTTTTAGTTCGGCACTTTTAAGCTAAATCGAACACAGCTCATTTTTACGCACACGGTGAGTCTGGAGAGAAATTAAATAACCAGGACAAGTTTCCGAAAGCTAGGAAGCTCGTCCTCTCGAACTTAGCACATAAAGCCTCGCACAGATACTCTACTCCCAGGCTCCTATAACTTTATAAGTCTCATACCGAACCGGGTCCTGTAAATTACAGACCCAATATGATGTCACACTATGCACCATACTATCTGTTCCACCCAACAAGGCTAAACAGTATGTATTATTTCGAGACTTAACTACTTCAATATCACGAGGAAAATCCGAAAACTATGCGGATAAATTAGAGGAAAGGTCTCGGTTGGAATCTACGTTTACAGGCAAACTATAGTCTGTTCCAAATAAGACGGTAATTTTTTACCCGACATACAACGAGTTTGCAGGCATCGTTGGTAATAGAGGCGAGAGGTAAAAGTTAGGATACACACTGGACGCAAAATTAAGTACAACTGTTCGCATACAACTTTTCATTTTGCTTAGCAATGTTTAATTCAACTTCACTTACCGTTTATTAGAGGTCCCCTCTTTGCCCCTTTTAGAAAAAAAAAAAAAATTAACTTTTTATTTGGAACGGAGTATAGTTTTTTACGAAATAAAATGAAAAGACAGTTGGGGTGAAAAACAGCGGCCTTCGAGGCATCAATAATATTGCAACAGAGAACATGTGATTGCTGAGGTGCTTAGTCAGTTATCGATAGATGCAATCTCCAGTGATACGCACTAGTTGGAAGTTGGAGTCCTCCTTTCACAAACAATTAAATTTGTTTTTCTTCGCAAAAGGATAAACTTCTGTACCAATCTCCTCAACAATCTCTTCGAAATATTTTACGTTGATTTTTCACCATCCACACATCACTTAAGAATCAAATGCACGAAAAATATTCAAGCTGTACCTATAATTTAAGCATTCCTTAAGGGTTGCCCATACACAAGCACTACTTATTTATAAATAAGTGTCGTTTTGGCACCCGGTCACAAACCTTTTTCGTGGAGGAATAGGGTTTCGGTTTACTAGGGAAAAAACTAAGATTTTATTAAAACTAGTCCATCCGTAGATCCAAAAGCTTTCGAGGAAATATATTCGCTTACGTATTGAGTGACAATTTATTTTCAATATTACTAAATGAAAGCTATACACTGCCGAAATCTTTGTTTACAATATATACAATCGAATCACAAAAATTAATTTAAAATTAAATATTGCGTACGTTAGGCTCATCAGGCCACTTCAGACACGATTATAGAGAATACTAAAAACTAAAATCTTTATTTTTCTTCCGTTTACTTTTTTTTTTTTTTTTTTTTTTTCTAAAATGGCAGTAAAACGAAACTATTCCACACGACGCTCTATTTAAAAATAAATATAAAAGAGAAAGAATATATCGAATGTAAATAAATAAAATGATAAAATAGTATAAAATACGAATCATGGAAAAAAAATGTTAATTAAAAAAAAATATACACGTATAAATTTACAATGAGATACGATTTACAAAATAAATTAAAAAGGTCTGAAATACTGAAACAGGTAAATCCGAAAATACGTAAAGAAAATAATAATAAAAAATTTGAAAGCCTTAACAGTAACTACATTCGCTAAGTACGTAAATTTCGTTGCTCTAAAAAGACAGTTCAATTCCAAAAAGTTACAAAACTGGTAATGAAGAATACCAAAACAATTAAATACAGACACACGACGTAATTAACTATTAGATAATTTTTCATAATGTATACGCGATACGAGTGACATTAAAATAATACTGATTAAGAAGTACAGACGAAGAACTTAACGATACAGAGTAGCCATCAGTAAAATACTCGAAATTCAAAAAAAAAAAAAAAAAAATTATTCGCCATTACAAAGAGAAATTAATATTGTATCCCCGGAATACTTTGGAAAGTAAAAAGAAGTACGTAATATTTACAACTTCGAGGTCGAACTAATACTTTTTTGCTTTATTCAGCGATATTCAAGTTTGGCTTCTTTCATTACTATAAAAAAAAAGAAAAAAAAAGAAAGGCAAACGGACAATACCGACCAGATAACAACGTAAGAGGTTTCGCAGTAAAGCCAGCCATCTTCTAGTTGCTCTCAAAACATGACGCGATGTAGTTGCCATTCCATCCCCCAACTAAGAATCACTTATTGGAAAAATATTAGTTCCTATTAAATGTTTATATACGATGCATTTCAGCGTTCAACTCGGGGCGCAGTTTTGTAAATTTTTGTACCCAAATAATGAAAAATTTTCACACGGTGGAAACCATTCGATCGTTTTAGACGAACATGTTTTTTCTATGCAGTGTGCCACTCAACGGCTGCAGGCCCGAATTCTGGTGACATGCGATTTCCGATGGGGTACAGCAGTGTGCCACTCAGCGATTGCAGGGCAGCCGCACTCTCTCCCACATTTCCACTAAAGTGTATACACTGCTTTCAATTTTCGCAGTCACGCCTCGCGAAAAAAAAAAAAAAAAAAAAAAAAAAACAAAAAACAAAAAACAAAATAAAGCAAAGGCAATTTTAAATCAGTACCGCTCGGTGCAGATGACATAAAATGAATGCGACAGACTCTTCACGAGGGGCCGAAGAAAAGAATTGAAATAGGATTGTTGATACATCGAACGCAACGGAATTAGCAGATTTTCACGCTTTTTCATTCTTTCCAGTTGCTCTTCAGTATCCTGGAATGGTAATGTTCTTACACATTTCAGCAAACTGAGAACATTAATTCGATTGAACGTATTGCTGAAACACATTAAACTATGTAAATGCAGAATATGCTATAAATGTCTGGGTTAAGACACATCACATTTCAGCATTGTAAAAGCAGAGTCAAAAATAGGGTGGAACAGCCACATCAAAAGGCAGATTTTCCTTCGTCGAAGGAGGGAAAACTTTTCGGCCATTCGATCGAGCCAAATTCAATTTAACCAAACTTGATCATCGCTTAACGACTAAATATAAATGGAAATTGTAAAAATACGCAGACAGAAAAATAATATTACACAAGTTATACGTCGGACAGTTACTACAGAAGAGAGAAAAAGAAACGAGACAAAAAATAGAGAATTATCGAGTAAAGTAAATCGTACGAGCATTTATTAATCACCCTCAACACAAAAGGAAAACGTATCTAAATAATAATTTTCAACATAAACGTTTTCACAACTCACTGAAGGGGATAATTTTAATGTTGAATGTTAATAGGGGCGGAGTTCGGAGGAAAAAATTGTAGAAAATCATTTAAAAACACATATACACGATTGGTGGAGAAGGGACACGAATTTTGGTAAAATTCAAAAATTAGGTCAACCGGAAAAAAAAAACGTAAAATTTATCACATTTAAAAAAGGTTACTATACAAAAATCTACTCTTTGTTTTTTTTCTTTTTTCGTAAGTTCAATCTAGAATAATATTTACAAGCATAGTTACAGAAAATATCAGAAGATTCAGTTTTTTTTTTTTATTTTCAACCACATTGCACAATTTTAAACTGTCATATACAGAATTCGAAGCATCAACGAAGTTTGGGAGTATGAGGAGGGAAAAAAGATGAAAAACATTGGGAAAATTATAAAAACTGGCATCGTCGTCTATTGAGACGCAATAAAATCGATTATTTTGGTCCTTCACAAAAAAAAAAAAAAGTTAGAAAAAATTGTAATATAGATCGACAACGAATAAGACAGAAACGAGTCTACAAATAAAAAATGCGATATGTACACGGAAAGGAAAGTCACAAAAGACGAGTTCTAAAGACACTGATTATGACCGACGGACAGACAGACAGATAGACAGACAGACAGACAGACAGACAGAAAAAGACGAAATAAAAATAGTATGGACGCGTCGTCTCGCATTAACGCGTAAGTACCATCGAGCATTTAACTGAATTTTATTCAGATAGATTGGCTAAGAGTGGAGGCTTAATGAGAATGAGTTAAAATTACAGGTCAGAATTACTCGGAAAAAGGCGAAAAAATGCGAGGCAAGCAGTACCTACTTGGCAAAAGTCGACACAGCAGGTGAATGCAGCAAAAATGAGGGAGGCGTGGTCAATCGGTTGGCTACCAAGGGACAACTTCGTGGATGAAGAGTTTAAAAAAAGTAATACTATCGGCAGAAAGGCACGCTACACCGTCTGCAATCGCATCGACGACGACAAATGATGCTTTTGCAGTATGCAGGTCGAGATATATGCGGCAGCTCCAGATCATGGAGAACAGATGATAAAAACAAAACTAATATCGATATTGGTTGGTAGGTGGCACTTCAAAATCTGCAGAAAATAATGAAAACACGATTTCTTGTCGACAGCTACTGGAAATATGTGGCTCGATCAAAAAGTACTCAACCCCTACAAAACAAAAAACTCTAGCAGCCTGCACTGAACTGCAAAATACGGAACTGGCCAACTAGTTTCTATTTCGGGAGTTTCAACAACACAACGTCGGTACAACAAATATCCTGTTTGTGGAGCCATGAGGACATCTGGACAAAGTGCGACCAAATTGGAAAAAGGCTCGATTTATAGGTTGATGAAAATATGAATATAAAAAGGTACTGCGACACTCTCACGCGTCTATAATTTATTGCTAAAAATCATTGGCCGGCCAAATTGGGGGCAAAACTCTCATTACAGTACGATAATGAGACCCTTCTCCCGCCAAGGATGCATTTTCAAAAGCAACGATCAGCTCTTTGCAATGAGATATAAAACACCCATCTCGTAGCACCAATCTCAATCTCAGTAACTTCGCAGCTTTCGTTTCTCTCAGTAAATTTTTTTTTCCGACAAGGTTTTGTCAGTGACGAAGAGTGAATATACAACAGTTTTTGACTGAATCAACCAAACTGGACAGGATTTTTGTTGCTGATAATATTATTGTTGGCTCAAACAAAGGGATAAATATTATAAGAATAGAAGAAGGGAAATAACTTACGTGAACCATTAAGTAAACCATTTATTTTTTAATGTGAGACCTTGTGGACAGAGACGTCCAGACCAGGAAGCGAGTCACATCCCCAGCCAAAAAAATCAGTTGGAAAATCAGTAATTTTGAGAGCAGTCGGCACGTTCGATATTCGAGTATTTGTAACCGTCTTCAAAAGAAAGATAGAGGTTATTAGTTCAATCCATACGTAAGCTATAGGCTTTTTTTTTTATAGTTAGTAAATTTGAACACATTCACCCACCCACGCTGAAAAAATTTTTTCGGGAGGTCGCTGCTCGCAGATTCTGTATGAATTTTTTGCTCCAGAGTTGTAGCGTAGGTAACCTTAATTTTTGATCCTACTCTGTAGGGCATCTGCTTTTCGATCTATGGGACGGCAATGAAATTTGGGATAGGATTAAAAACACTCATGGCCTACATATTCGTGTCAAAATTGGTAGAATTCATTCATTAATTTTTTGGAAATAGGAGAAACTATTAAGGACCGGTTGGGTATAGATTTTCAGCAAAATCAGTCAACTCGTTTTTGAATGGCAGCCAGCACAAAATTTTATACACGTGGAAAATAAGCCTAACGTGGTTAATGCGGGGAAAATGTGTTTGTTGATCTGACTACGTAGTTGCCATAGGTAGACGAAAGACTGTGCAAAGAACTTGTCAAAAATCAACGATAAGCACAAGCAGAGGCAAAAACGAGTTTAAAAAGTGATTGGTAAAGAATCAACGAGAAACAGCCAAGAATATACTTCCGAGACTTGAAAGTTCGTTACGATCGAAAAAGAATGGAATGGAAATTTTCAATAATATTACTTCTCAGTCAGCCCACAATTTTTCGTGAAAATATTTTGGAAACGAAAATAATTTCTCACCAAAATTTTCTCTAATTCAATGTTCAAGTCAGATGGCGAATCACACTTCACCAATTAAAACTGTTTTACTAATCGTAAACACCCGAAGACAAGGAGACATGATAATGACTCCATTTCAACGTAGGTGGAACGAAAATTGACAAAGTGATTAAAATCGAAGGGCTCAGATGCATTATACGAGGGTTGGAATGATATGATGCACACAGAATTTCAGAATCAACCGCACGAAGCAGTCAGATTCGAAGGTAAAATTTCCTTAAGGCTCGGCGAAGGTGCGTCTACTTTTGCACGAACGTCACGCGTTCGAAATGCACGACGACAAGAGAACTGAACGTCGAAAGAATCGGTTAGAATAGAGCAAACCATGGGGGCGAAAATGGTACCAACCACGTCAGGTTAAAGTTAATAGCCGCCGATTTCGCGAAAAATTGCACCAAACTGTGGTAAGTAAAACGGCGATTCTTCGATAAAGAAGTTCTCTGCATCGAAGGCGCGAGTGTAAAAACCACTGAACGCAACATTTGCTTCCGCAGGGGGCCATTCTTGTAAAAATAATTAGGGTATAAAAGAACGTCGACTGCTTGAATGATGCTCCCGATGACTTGGTGTGGCGAACGCATATCTGGGGAGCTGGAGGAGGGTGACCAAGTCACTGGGCACACGAGTGCCACGGCATTTTCCGCAGATCTTCTACGTATCCTCGTTTTGCCAAGTAAGAGCTCGCACTAGCTAACCACTAGAGGAATGTGAGAAGCGCAAATAAAAACCCGAAGCATTTGAATGCGTTCAAATACCCGTGAATTTCGGGACGCAGGAACGATGCTTCCGCGCGATCGTTACGCACGTACATACGGACGTACATGTAAATTAAAAAATCTAAATAGAAGGAGAGAGAGGAAGAAGAAAATACAGAGAAGAAACATATTAGAGTAGGTATATAAAAAAGGGGACATCATACGTATAATAAATACACAGGGTGAGTCAGTTTTCGACACACCATACGAAAATTACCTTCGGTGGGTCAAAAATTGACTTACCAAACTTTCACAACAATAATGAAACGGCGAGTCGGTCATTACTCGACGCACCGGGAACATCTAATACCAAAGTGGGGAGTGGACTGCCCAAAAACAACATCCAGCAAACGCGTATTTTTTAGATATCCGATACCCTTCGCTAGAAAACAATTATCGAGTGGGAAAGTGGGTAAGCTTGACCACTGCATTTAACCGACCTCAGCCCGACTATTTTCTCTAGGATCACATCACACCTTTGGTTCACCATCGACTGAAGCCTTTCGCTGACCTTAAAGACCTGCCAACAGCAATTCAGCTATTCTGCGAAATAATAACTTACACTCAACTGCGCAGTATGCAGGCATAGCTTTATGATCGACTGCGCACTGCGTAAAACCCGGTGGAGGGTATTACAAACATTTAATTTAAACTTTTCCAACCTTTTAGTACCAGTTTACAAGAGTCAGTGGCGTATCCGGGATTTTTCTGAAAACGGTGATATATTCACAGGACAAATTTTTTTCGGAATTACAAATAATACGAAATCTAAGGTAAAACTTTTTACGCAGTAGCTGAATAAGGATGAGAAATATGCCAGAAAATCAGTTTACTTATTTTAATTTGATTCTTTGAGACTGCTTCCTTCGATTTTCACAAATATTAGCTCGGAAAGATTTTTTTTGTTTTTAATTTTGATTGAAAATTTTTTCTGCTGTAGCGATAGGCAAATTACATGAGACTGCAGAATTTTATAAAGCTACTAAAGACCTGTAAGTACAGATTTTTCCATGATCTTCACTCTTCACGAAATGTGGAAAATGATGATCAAAAGGCAATCACCATTTTTCTATAAAATTTTCCACGTAAGTGCCATTATTATATATTATGGATATATTAATCTCTATATTTTTTGATCAATACAATGTAAAATTATGAAAAATTCAAATCAACACATTGCAGTTGAAACTTCATAAAATTCTAACACAGTAAGTCCCACCAGAAAATGAGATCTTCAAAAATCGTTAAAATTTCAAAATTCTGGCACAGCGAGCACTGCCAGAAGAGTAAGTTTTCTAGAGAATCTTTGATGCCATTATATTTTTGTTCGACGTGGAATGAGAAAACTATCAGGCTCTCAGTCGATCTTCCATCATACGTTTAACGTTAACGATAGCTGTTGAAAGAAAAAAACAATAACAAAAAAGCTGATATATATCAATATGAACCATCTCTCCTTCAGGATACGCTACGGCAGATGAGAATACAGATTTTTCCACCAAAAAGGTTTTCGGTTGATTTTCTAACGACTTATTCGTTCCTCCTTCAGCATGGAATGGGAACTACACACATACAGCGCTTCGAAAAATGACTCACTTATGGAAAAAAAGACATTGGCTGACCAATGTTTGTGGCACCAAAGGTAAATTTCGTGTAGTGCGTCGAAAACTAACTCACATCCTGTATACGAGTACACCGGAGAGAAGAGATTACCGAATAACAAACGAGACTAGACTGATGACAAACATGGCGAGTAACTTATACTTAAAGGACATAGTAAACGAGAATACCGACAAGGTGGTGGCGGCGGAAGATCCACCGTGGGTCAGCTCCTCGTTTTTGACGATTTCGTTAGGATGGCGCGGATACTCTTGCGATTTCTTCGTCGACACTTTGGTATTCGGGTACTGGGACTCAGGCGATGCCTCGGTCATACCGCGATACACGTTGAAGTTGGACGGTTTTGCCTTGGTCGGCGACGCTGGTCGTTGGTAAGGCGATATGGTACTGCTGCTGCTACTGCCGCCGCCGCCACTCGGCCAAGAGGTGGACGTGTAGGACGAGCTGCTCTTCGGCGAATGCCTGACGGGCACCGACTGATTGTACGAATCTTCAGGACGACAGCACACCTTGAAGATAACTTTCATGTTGTTGGTGGCGCAACGACCACCGATACGTCTGTGCAGATCATCCTTGGACGAGGTGGAGATGAAGTAGTAATCGTGCCCTGGCGGAAACTCTAAACCGCCAGGCTGTGGTGTGAATGGCCTGAAGGTGATTGTGTAGTACAGTAGCTTATTGGGTTTATCACAGACAGCAATAATTCTAGGACTGGGATTGGTGATACGACACGTGTCGTATTCCTCCTTCGATACGTTGTAAATAATATACCTTTCGGCATCTTTTTCGTAGGTGCCTGGCGCGTACACCGGACATATGATGTTCACCTGATCGTAGTCGAACTGGGTATTACCTTGATTTACCGATATTATATGATCGGTATTGTCTATCCTGAATATCGGATTCGACGTGTTCCAATGAATGTAAAACGATTTGGTACAATCGCTGACCGTGCATAGTAATACCGTTTCGAAACAGATAAGTAGTCCTAGTGTCAGGCACGATGTGATTTTAGCACACGATAGGTTATTAAAGAATCTGAATCGTTGGAACACTATGCGTATGACTCCGGAGATAATCAAAAAGCGAAATTCATTACCAAAAATCATGGCTCTGCGGAAATAGGACGAGGGACACTCACTTCTGCAAAATTTAAGCGCTTTGTAATCCGATACGGAGTAACCTACTCGGGAGCGCTACATTTACGACGTTTATAAATTCCAAATTTTCAACCTGTTTCGTTAATAAAACGTTTTCGAACGCATAATGTTTCGTACATTGTCGTTTGAATCGTCGAATTCGCCTAACAAACACGTACTAATAGTTTCTGATATGAAATCACGATTTCGCATTTCCAGTCTCTTTCCTCGCTGACAACGAAAGTATTTCACGATTATACGGAAAAATAGGCAGCAACCAACACAAACGCGATTAAGGTAACATCGTTATAAATCTTGCATTTACAACAAAAATGAAACTCAATCAGCGGTAAAACAATGAAACGCTTACACATATAATCACGAAACGAATCTTTTCACGAATATAATAAGTCTTTAATAATTAAAATACCAAAACTACAGTCAATAAACCTTCCAGTAAATAAAAGTAATACATAAAACACTCGTACACACGCACTCGCGTCGATTATTACGAACCACTACACACAAACGAAAACACTTTTTACGCGAATACATAGGACCACTTATCTGTTCCAAGTAGGCTGATCGGACGACATTCGATCGAAAGACGAAAACACGATAATCGAAATAGCGAAGAGGTTACATGTTCTTTTCCGATAGATTACGCTTTATTCGAATTCATTTTTTTTAAATTCGACTATGAGTTTTTCTGTGATTGCAATATTTCTGTAATTAATAACTTATGAAATGTTGTTCAAAATTTATGACTGCAACGAGCCTAAACAAGAATGCGACAAGTAGTGCTTCGATTCGAAGACCAAAACCAAAAGTCGACAATTCGCTGGTACAATTTTGTTATTGCTTGTACATGTCCAGTCTTATGTGATCAATCAATTAATAATTTTATATTTATTTTAAATCCTATCCTGATTCATTCTAAGCGCCCCTGCTGCATATAATTACTATTTACGTTAGTAATTTCCAAAATCAGCTTATATTTTAAGGCCGAGATATTTTCCATCTGATAGCAATTTTCAACGAAGAAATGAACATTCTACCAGCAGGATACTCTGACTCCAGTGATGAAGGTAGTGAATACGAGTCTGGATTTTCTGAGAACTCGGCCGAAGGTAATGAAACATCTCCCCCGTCAACAGCGTTACAAAATGCCATTCAGGATGGAGCCGTTGACGATATAAAACTGATTTTGAGCGAGATAACAAACTACGAATCCTTTATTCTGGACAATGGTCTGAAGCCTTTGGTGTATGCTGCCAGCATTGGTGATGTTCAAGCTGTTAGTTATCTTCTTGAATACGATGCAGATCATAATATTGGTGTAGATACATACGCCTCGTATCCGCCATTAATAGCTATTTGTTCCAATAATTTGAATGAATCCGACGACCACCTGGACGATCTTATACGATGTATCGAATTACTTCTGACTGCCGGACATGATTTAAATTTTAAAGATCGGTACGGAGAAAATGCTTTGATGAGAGCTTGTAAATTTGGGTCCATTAGCCTTGTAGAAGCTCTTCTTCAACATGGTGCCAAAATAAATGATGTCGATAATGACGGATGGTCACCTCTATTCTACGCCACAAGTCGAGGAGACCCAGAATTAGTTCGCTTTTTACTGGCGCATGAAGCAGATCATACCAAAATTGACAAACGGAATCGGTCGGCGTATTCTATCGCTATGGAGAAAGGATTATCCGAGTTTGCAGATTTGCTAAAACCTGAAAAAGAAAGTTTGTCTGACGATTTTGTCGTCTCTTATAGCAGATCGTCTATTTTCGACGAAGATGACGTTCATTATTATGGAGAAGTATTAGATATGGTTTGCGCTACATCAGCTTCAATGAAAAGATACGTTCCTATTTTCGCCGAAAAGCGCCCAACATTACATGATTTTTTGCTTCTTAAGTCAGAAGAAGAACTGAAAAATTTAGGCATTTTGTTTTCAGGTCATCGAAAAAAAATACTATCCCGGATTAAACAGTTTCATTTGGGTTCGTGGTTACCTGAATCGTTCGGACTGACCAAGAAAAATGATTGTAGTCAATTACTATCATTGCTTAATTTTGTTGCCACTTTGCATCGTCAGCTGTATATATTACGAACCTCGTTGGTGTACGTGAAATCCGACGTTGTAAAACTAAATCCCGAAGATGGTCTTGTCGTTATTGATATGCTGAAAAATGCTAAATACGAATTACTAAGGTTGAACAAACGATTGGCTGCTCTGAGGTGTCGCCTTGGCTTCCTAAATGCAGAATCCCGTCCATATTTGACTGCCGAGGAGATTTTAAAATAATGCATTCTTGGGAATCGAATTAATCCCGAAATTTGGGAATAATATACGCGTTGAAGTAGTGGTGTCATTTGAACTAATTTTTCGAGTGCGTTTTGTTAATTGTACGTGCGACTTGTTCGACTCGATCGATTTAATTCATTGCGGTTAGACCCTTAGGTTTTTCGAAGGTTTCGTTAATTTTTCTTTTGAATTTTTGGATCGTAGAATCAATTGGCCTCGTACTAATTATGTTCCTGAAAATGAACGATGTATTTTGCGCATAAAATTACGATTGTATGAGATTTTTATTTTAATTTCATCTGTATTCCTTGGCTCTCTCGTCATAATTATTTGACTGTATGAAATTCTCATTTTTTTTTTTTTTAATTTGCTATCTATTGATTTCATGGAGCAACTCATCGTCCTCTTATTTACATTATATAATTTGAAAAATACATTATTTTTCTCTCGGCCAAACATCGAATTCGTTACAAAATAAAGAAGACTGAAAATGTTTCTAACTTTTTAAATAAACATTTTTTTAATTGATGTGATGAATTTGACTCCTCATTGTTAACTCTCAATTATCGTACGATTTATATAATCCAATCCAGGATACTTCGTGGAGGAATATTATAAACTTTTGTGGAACAAAAATTGTTCCTCATGTTGATCGTTTGAGGGAAATGTTTTTTGACGTGTCAAGTTTATGAATCGAGAAAGTTTACCTCAAAAAACTTGTGTCACGCTTCTTATTTAACGATATTACTTAGGTGCGAAATTAAGATTTTCCTCGTATAACTTTTTTAATTCATTCTTTTTTCTTTTTTTTCAAAAACGTATAACACTGAATGAATGAGTTGAATGTTCTACACAAAAAACATGAACATCACTTTCGTACGAAGACGTGTCCCTCATAAAAATGGTCTCGATATATTCTGAATTTTTGATCATCCACTCGATCAAATGAAGCAAATCAAACTTAATCTTTAAAAATATGCCCGATACTTTGTAGCGGCTTGTATGTGTATTTATTTCATAAAAAAAAAACATGCTTTAAGTGAATACCTAATAACCTATATACCTATTTAAAACGTTGGAGTGAATCACAATCTGTAGGATAAGATTTTTTTCAATTAATCTCCAGAACAGCTGTCCTTAATTAAATTTAGGTAAAATGATGAGTTAATCAGCTTTAATAAATATAAATATGTGTCTTCAGGTAAGTAAGGCAAAAGAATAACAAAAATTCATTTTTCAGTCAACTGGCTTTTGAAACTCATAATTTCACATTGAATTCGTTTTTCTCTTCTTTACTAAGAATTTGAAGTAGTTCATAGATTGATTTGAAGTGTTACTAAAACGTGCAAGCCTGATATTTATAGCTTGAAATATCCAATCTGGCGTGGTAAATTATTATAATATAAAATTTGAAAATGACTCAAATAGAAACACGCGTGCACACCTTTTAACGCATCTATAGACCTACCTATATTTAAAAAAAATTTTTTTGATACTTCGTACCGGAAAACATATATTTAAGAAAATACCAGTTAGAAAAAAATTATCCTTAAATTTAACTAAGGATAGCTGTTTTACTAAATTATTGAAAAAATTCCCATCGTACTAATAACAGTCTTTTTAAATTTTGATTTAACGTATAAAAAACAAAATAAATACATACGTAGTTGTACAATACAGTGAATACTTAAGTATCTTTTTAAGAAATAACATTGATTTGATTGGATAGATCAGAAGATATTATCGTTTCTTACGTGGTGCTGGTGCACCAGCGCCTATTCCAATAAATTAGACTGCTTTACTTAATTTAGGAATGCAAAATAAATTGTAGCTATTAAAACTTAGGTCTGACGAGAAAGTGTGACGTTTAGGTCGGTATACTTTTCAAATGGAAAATCTTCCTTTTAATTTAATAGTTTTCGTTCTTGGGAGAAAATCAATTAAAAAAGTGAATTAAATTTGAACTAACCTTTGGTTATGTATTTCATTATTGTTAAATAAAAAACTTTGCAAAGACGTCTTTGAGCTGGACTTCTTGATTTTATTTTCCGGGCGCACATCAAGTAACACTTTCCTCCAAAATCAACTTAAAATATGATTCCTTAATGATGAATGTTTTTGTTCAAATATTCTTCCACCACAATTGTTAAAATGATGAAACGAAATTTGTCTTTCAAGTTCAAAATTATTCATTCGGTTTTATAGACTTTTTGTAGAGGTTCAAACCTTTGAAAAATAAATTATACTGGCAGGCATAATAATAATTTTCTTTATTTCATATGACCAGACCATAAATAAAAATAATAATACAGTTTTTTTTTTCTTTTTATAAAGATAAAAAACAAAATCAAAGAAAAAGAAATTACCATAGGTATCTAAAGGAGTGATGGATGAACTACGACATAATGAAACGGCATTTATGAGTATAACAATTTTTTTTGTTTTTTTTTTTGTTTTTTTTGTTTTTACTGTTACAGATATCTTAAAGAAAAAAATGATGAATAACGAGGTATAAATAAAATGACCAACAAGATTTTTTTTCTCAAAGAAAGAAAAAATAACAACGTATGAGGTAACTAAATGAGTGTATATAGCTAAAATGAAATAACAACCTTCTTCCACTTTTTTTTTGGTTTTTGTTTTTTCAAAAATATTTTTGCACTTTTTGCATAAATTTTAAGACGAATTTTGAATGATACACACAAAAACATTAATCGCTTTCGTCTCTATCACAACAGCAATAGCAGCAAACGCTGCCGCTGGGTCTACAGATCAGCGACAGTAACCATTGATATCAGAACTTTTGATGGCAACTACGATCTGCCACCGTGGAAGAAGTTCCGGCACCACTGCTTGAAGACGTTGATGAGACGTTACTCAACGGAAAAGACGTCGTACGTTTGGCACTCCTAACGAAATTAAGAAAATAAACATCGTTTGAAGATAATGATTTTATGGCGGAGTTTCGTTGAATGCTTTAGTCAGAGTATGGCCGTGAGCACCGAGTATAGAAGAAAGAGAACCGAATATTGATATGACGGAGGCCCGATGCGGTAAAAGTCAAAGAGGTATAATTTTGGGCAGGAATATCGACTGAAAATTTCAAATTACAAATAACATATTATATTCCGAGAAGTGGAAACTCCCACTCATTCGTCAGTCTGTAAAAAACTATCGAACAAAAGTAATTCAGGTACTCGAGAATATTGTGACGTCAGAACTATAGTAGCGAAATTGTGATTCAATTTTTAATTTAACATTCAGACAAAACTACGATCATACGCGGATACGGTATATCATTAATTATGGTTAAACCCCACTGGCAAATCCAGAGGAGTGCGCTGTGCCCCCAATAAAAGTCGTCCGATTTTCCTTCCCAACGAAACAATACCATCGATGTGTTTCATTCCGAGTTAAAAGGTTCCCAGTCGGTGCGCGTGCGCGCACACGAGTGTGCCAAAAACAGTAAATAATTATTACCGGCGCCTTCTAATCGACGAGTTGCCTCCGAAGCAGCCGCGTGGAAACAGCACCATTCTGGCATTACCCTGGGCTGGACGTGGTCCGACATGCGACACCAAATTCGCTAAATGCGCCGCGTATCCGTCGCTCAAGATGGTCGCCATATTCTGATATTTTTTGTTGACGCGGCCGATAATGAAAATCTGCGACGACTTCAAGCCGACGGCGCTGTACACGGCAATATCTTTGCTGCTGCCATATGCCGCGCATATCGTCAAACCGTGTTCCTGCGAGCGTCATTTTCGATAGTAAAATTATTATTAATCACTTAATCGGCAACCTTTGACTAGAATCTAAAGAAAGACGATTTCCGGTTAGACATGCCGGCGTTAAATAGGCAACCAAGAGGGTACCTTTTGACGCACTTTGCTTTGCGTTGCTTCGTGTTTATGTACATTATCTTTGTGAATTTAAGGAATGACTTTATCAGATGTATTTTAAATTGGTGAATTCGAGCAAAATATCGAAAATATGCAGAAGGTACGCTACGGTTGCCTACTTTTTCGCGGTATGTCTTGACATTAAAAAACACATTGGTCTTATGAAGCTTTTTTACTGATCAGGTACTATTTATAGTCAAAGTTAGCAACAAAGTACAAACGCGCTTCGACCACACTAACGCACCAGCACCCGCACCAGCCATTAGGATTTAAAGTCAAAGTACACGCCCTCTGGTGGCCCATTCATCAACCACGTTGATTTCGGGATTATATACCGACTGTTTTTAGCATTGAGAACATACACAATCAAAGTTCGCCTAGCAACGCACCTGAGTTAGGTTTTTCAAATAGGTCGTTTTGTAACCTAGCGGATCGGTTGAAAAGCGATCAGCGAACGCAACCAGGCCGTACGGAAAATTATGTTGCGCGAGCCACGATAAAACCATCTGTTGCTGCATATCCGGTCTGGCTGATATGTATAAAATTAGGTAACCGAGTTCCTGCCATTGCCTGCGACAGAAACAGAGTATTTGTTCAGAAAAAAAGAGTAGACTCTTTTCTCTTTGGTCAATCGAAACTTCATAAAAATTAGTTTCGTTACATGGTATTTTTATTATTTGTATCGATTAACAATTTAGCTCGGCATCGAGAGAATGTTGTTTGAAGGAAAAGTGAGTTACCGACAAGGAAAGCGGATCAATGCAAAACAGTCGAATTTTTTTCTCACGACGTACGTTCAGTGTGATTTCTTTGGGTCGTAAAATAATATTCACAACCTAAAATAGTAATCTGTCCAAGCATGGGGAGCTGTGAGATTTATCTTTCTGAAATAATCTCTCAGTTCACACATGACATAGGTAACAGCTCAATATCTTTCGAACCGTGGTAACACGAACCTCTCGAGCGCATTTCCAACAGTAAAAACGAAAAATAGTAGGACGCCCCTAAATTCATTAAAGAAAGAAATACCAGAGATAAGTTTTTTCCTTTAAAACCACGCACTTCACCTCAACAGCGGCAGCATACACAGATGCAGTGTGATGCAGGGCTTTTTTTATTTATTCGCACGCTTCAGATTACATCATGTTATGCACGTCAATATCTTTTGCGAAATTATTCAAAGTCTGTAAACCGCAAACTGGATCTAAAACACGATTGCTAACAATCATCGAGCATGTGAAACAATGCAAGTCTGAAATGCCCAACGAGTCTTTGCCCATCAGAAAATCGAGTCGCTCAAAATACTCCTATAATTACGCCTCTGGCAAACACCTATAGACGTACCAATCACAACCAAAAAGTATTATAGGACATGTAAAAATTTCTGTGCTTGTTTTTCTTACCAACCCACTGGATCACCAGCCTTAGCTAAATTTCTAACGCATTCTGACAATGAAACAAAAGCCCATTTCTTTCTCAAGACCGCACCGTTTCGCAGATAGTAACCTAGGGTTTCGTCAAAAAGTCTCTTATGCACGGTCAGCAAGACAGAGGATATATCGTACGCGTATGATTTAATACAACAAAACCCAGATTTACATATATTAATAGATAAAAAAAGCAGACAAATAATAATAGTTCAACCACTTTCCCTGAATTCAAACATTAATTTGTTTACAAGATTTTTACGACACAGTCAGCAAATGAATTTACTTTTAATAAGATATAGAAAAAATATTTTCGGACAAAAACGTCTCGAACTATGACTAGTAGACTTCCTTTGTACGCTTTACTTTCATTGTACTGCAGCGTTCTGCACATAATATGTTTATTACCTGACAACATCCACGGCTCCAGCACGGACTTTCGGATCGCGTCCTGTAACCGAAACACTGGCAGTGAAAGAACCGTCGATACTGAACACAACGCTTTCAGTTTTTGGAGGAACAACGGCTAAACGGAAATCGACTGAAGTATGATCACCTCTGTGTAACAAAAAAAAGTCAAATCGCGTCAAAAATTAATTCGTTTCGAATTAGCGTTGATTTCCCTCCAAACGGGTCTTGATCAGGGTCGGATCTAAAGTTTTTTCACTGCAGGCAAGTAAAATTGCCCCCGACCATTTTCGATTTTTTTTTTAATAATTTTTTTAAGTGGGAAATTATACGCTAAATTTATATTACGAGTAAGAATATATCACACGTAAAACTAGTAGACTAAACAATAATGACTTTGTTTAAAAAAAAATTTTAACTGACAAATTTTCAATTTGAAAACGGTTTTATAACGTTTTTGTCGTTTTGTTAGTTTGCAGAGCTAATCCAGATTACCTACTCTATAATATCACAGAGGCTGAATTATTTTAAATTATTTTCAGTTTTAGAAAACTTCAGTCCAACGAGCTACTGTAACGGATAGCGTAAAAATTATGAGAAGGTACGTCCCAAGGTTTATGACTACTGATTGAAGGGAAAGACAGTAGGCAGTTCAGTATAGTTACCAAAAAAACCACACTAAAAGTGGGATCGAAAGGGGAAAATTTAATGGGTACATCACTGCACTAAATTGCTAATAAATCAAGAATAAATAAACCAATTACAATCAAACTTCATGGGCTTTATTTACATCAAGGGCTTACTAAATTTTATTTCGATTGAAAACTAAATTTTTTACAGAATCGATTGGGTAGTTTTGGAGTTACCCTCAAATAAAAAAACCATTAGTTTTAAAATAATATTGCCGCAAACGCTGGAAACGAAAAGTCATTGAAAAAATTTTCTTTCAAAAAATAGAACCGACTTCAAAAAAAAAAAAGTAAATAAAAAGTGCACTAAAAAAAATAAAAAATAATTCTTTTAAAATTTCTCCAGCAAGATCTATAGGTATAAGGACTGGAATTATTGAAGTCAGCGCTTTTTTCCTTTACCATGTAGGCTTTATAGCTACGTCAATTCTTTACAATTTCATGATAAAACTTTTGAATTAGCGCCGACTTCAATAATTCCAGTTCCTAGACCTATAGATCTTGCTGTAGAAATTTTAAAAGAATTATTTTTCACTCTTTAGGGCATTTTCTGTATTTTTTGTTCGAATTAAATACTATACAAAACTATATATATATACGTATATCCACAAATTTTCAGGACTACAATAGTGACCCTTTTGTGAGCCCGAAAATTCACGTCGCCCCCCAATGCAAGCCGCCAGATTTATATTTTTGTCGTCGGGAATAAACGCAATTGAACCTTTTCAGGTAGAAATTGTTACTCTGCCGAGTACCTTCGAATTTTTGAAGCCAATTGTACGTCCATCAAACCATATTAGTTTTGTCATTATAGTTTTTTTTTTTGTTTTATTTTAACAAAAGAAAATTGGCTTCTTCTAGTTTTGCCTCATGGCAGTCCCTTGTTTCGCTTTGACTTGGGTGCACGCTTGATTGAGGTAACCCATTTTACGAAGTGTTCTACGCTACGTGCTATCGAGGATTCAGTGCGTTTTTCGCTCCATCACTCACCTGACTACCATCTTAACGTGATGAATGCCGTAACTGAAAGCCTTATCGGGTGGAATGGTGTAAATAACTCTGCCCGTCTTATCCGTAATTTGCGTACTGAGATAGACCCAGTCGCCGGCGCCACCGCCATCGTTCATAACGTGAATATCGACTTTTTCGCCTGTACAACGAAATAAAGATATCAGAGCACGTAACCATTCGCTGATGCGAGAAACTGACCGTGGCCACCACCGGCACCGATCCGATCACGTCCGGCGTATTTACCAGTTAATGTGATGACGTCGTAAGAGCCGTACATAAATCTGGCAGACAGCGTTTGAGGCGCACCCTCTTTGACGATAACGTCATTAGCACGATGATTCGCTCCAATATTCTAAAACACGATGAAATTAATATAAGACGAAATAATATTTTTTATTATTATCATTATTATTATTATTATTATTATTATTATTATTATTATTATTATTGTTATTATTATTATTCGCACGCGGTTGAAAATCGACCCAACGTTCATGCGTACCTTTAGCTTGTTCAGTTTAACAGAGGTTCTCTTTCTGATCCATTTCTCTCGTGGTTGACTGGGTATGAAACCACTCGAGTCTTGATCCTCGTTGCCAACCATGCCGGATGGTAACAAATCAAATCCTCCGATCTGCGACACAAATATCAATAACTCAATAAAACAAAGATTTGAACTGAATAACAGATGAAAAGCGAATACTCGAGTGGCTCGAGTAATACAAAATTTGAGAAGGAATGATTTACCGATGACTAACCCCTTGTGAAGTAACCCCCTTTTCTCACACAAAGTGTTTGAAAGCTGAACGGCATTACTTTCAGCATTGATTTTTGCGGTCGGAAGAACTGAAGATGTTCATCTTACAAAATATTGGAAAATTTTTTTTCTTCAAGTTATAGTCTCTGCAAAGGGTGGGAGAGGAAGGTGGAGATCAAAAATCTGATCTGCTGCATCTTCCTCACAAATTGACGAAAATGAACGAAATTCGGTACAGAGGAGTAAGTAGGCCTATTTGTGTTATTCATTTACACTTAGTTTTGTATATTTTAGCCCATTTTTGAGATGATGGGAGGAGTACGAGAATGAAACTTTTCAGTTAGTCGTGTCTTTTTTACCCAAAGATAGTATCGAAAAATAAGTTTCATTGCCATGCACAAAAGAAGTAAGCTTTATGCTTCACTTTTTTGTGAAAACTCAGTAGTTGTAGGTAGTTTTCGAGAAAAACCGGGTAGAAAATTAAAGTTTAGTTGAAATTGTTCTTTAAGGTTACGTATGGTAAATGATAACGGGTGGCTAGGGGTGGGGATGATATGCACGAAAAAAAGAAAAGTTTAACTAAGCTGTAAGGCAACTAAAAATAACTTGGTATACATATCAGGTGTCACACATTTTCAGCCGTTATTTATTAAAGAAAATTATTGACATAAATGCATACTTGTCTAAGAATGAAGGCGACAACATCGTACGACTCCCAATAGCTGGCGTGAAAGAGATGAGGAAGGGCATTGGTTGGAAAATTTGATAGTCCTTCTGGGCAGTATAACGCGTAATCTAATCTCTTATTTCCCCACCATTTTTCGTTAACTGAAACATAAATAAAATACCAATATAATCGTGAGAAACACTTTCAATTTTTGCAGCCAGCAGCGACTGAAACTCTAGATGCAAACAAAAACTTTCTCTTCAAACTCAAAATGCGCAGTCCAATTCAGATACTTTCTTCTTCAATTTTATAATTAATTCTTCAACGTTTTGCTTAGACTTGGTTTTTTTTTTCTAGGTTTCTTTAGAGTACGTGCAACCACAGAGTATTAAATATAACGGAGGACACATGTGAAAAAAAAAACGGCACCACTTTCACGATCAAAATATCCGCCATTACTAAGGTACCGACAATTTTTAATCTCATTTTTATCTACAAAATTCGTGTAGATTGTGATTTCTAAATTGATAATTATATTGATTCATTCATTTAATTAAATTATTTGAAAACAAAATTTTTGATTATTTCCCGTGGGCCCGAGTGAGGGGCGAAGAAATTTGAATTCGGTACCGAAGGAGTGGGGACAAATAGCTTCGAAAGTGGTGCTGTTTTTCATTTCAGTGTTTGTGCGTCCTCTATTATATTTAATACTCTATAGGTATAACAAACTGAATTCAGATCATTATAAACTTCACAAATTTCCTGATTTCCCCATGAGCCGCATAATAGACGATATTTCAGGAAATGAAGCACATCATAGTTCATCACTTTTTGCCCCTCTTCAATATCTTCATATTTTTGTACCAAGCTTTTCAAAGGATTTCTCCTCTCATTGCTGTTTCTCTGATATCACAATGGACATTTATTTTCAATAACAAAGTAAAAGTGATGGTTGATTTTTCGTTCTCTTTAGCGGGAAGAATAAGGAGAAAATCTGAGACACAGAATTCAAATTCTATATCAATGTGTACATTAAAACCCCCACATAGTTTCTTAGTGGTGTGAAGTTGCAAAAATTAAAATATTTAAGAAGCCGAGCTTTTTTTTTTTTTTTTTTTTCCCTAGCATTTCTCTACAAACCAACGAAAATACATATAAGCTATAAGTACTATTGGGGGAAAAAACAAAAGAATTAAGCCGAAAAAAGTTAATCGATAAAATTTTCTCGATCTCGAGCAATATGACGGTTAATTTTTATCATCATTCAACATAGGTACTTACTTTCTTCGATAACGTGAACTGGTAACTTCTCAGAATTCAGGCCGGAAGAGTTACTAAACAAACTGGCCTCCGACATACGACGCATCTGTATGGAATTATTGACTGTATTGCCCACCGACGTGACCGCCGACGAATTCATTTCCATGAACAGCTGGGCATTCGCTTGAATCACTTCCACTGCGAAAAAAGAAACATATCGTTTAACATTCTGCGTTAAAAAATTTGCATTCGCGTCTTAAAAATTACCTCATCAATCGTAAATACTCACACAGATGGTAAGGAAGACCATTTCCAAGCGGATACTTTTGATAACGCGGTATATTTACGGGCGGTAACAAGGAGAAACGATTACAAATTAAAGGCTCCAAACGCGAAGCTACCGGATCCGAAGGATGGAATAGATTGTACACTTGATGAACGCACTGCTTCATAAAATCACCTGCAACATAATGAGGAATACCGGCTCACGTAGGCTTATATTCGTTCGGGATTTCTTCTCCTTGAATTGTTGCAAAAGTCTCTCACCAGAATCCGTTTCGGATTTACGTTTGAAAAGTTCACCGTTGATTTTTCTGAACGTCAGTATCAACGAAACGGGTGAACCAAACATGAACAAATCCCGAACAGCGAATTCCAACTTACGAGATGATTGTTTGTCGTGATGATCGTCACTGCTGCTGCAATTAGGAGTTATTCAGATAATTAAATGACACAATGACGAATATCGCGAATTGCCTACAATCTTAACAGCTACAAACTACAGTACTATAATTAACTAGAAGTGTTAATTACAAATATTTAGAACAGAAATTAAATTCCATTTTTCAACCGAACTGAGAAATAGGTTTTCCCTAATAGGTATTTAAAAAAAAGAATTTCCTCACGAATTACAGCTTTTTGAGAGAGTAGTGAAATGGGGGGTTACAAATAGTTTTTTGTGGTATACCTACTTTTAATTTTTATGCGTTAATTTGCACCAAACTTATGAACGATTCTACTTAACACTAGTTTTAGACATAATTTTACGTCTACCAAGCAGTAGGTGATCGATGAGCCTTTCATATAAAATAAGACGTAAGTAATCACACGACTGCAGGGTCACCATTAAGTATTCGCTAAAATCGGTTAAAATAACCGACAAATTCCCCGAAAAATAATTACATTCTTGGATAGTACGAATTCTAAACACTACACTGGAACAAGATCGTACATAAGGGGGTGGTCCTAGAGGTCTGGACTTCCCTCGGCCAAAGAAAAAATCTTAGATATCTAAAAATAGTGTTTTTGTCGGTTTGGGTGATTTTTGTGTTCAGGAAGGATGTCAGAAAAGACCACTGAGAATAATTATGTGGCCCCCATACCTCATCAGAAGCGGCAAATTTGATTTTTCTGGTGTGTCACAAACTCAAAAGTCGCAGGTAAATGAAAAAATTTTTTCAACTCATTTCATCATATAGAGGAAATTATGACGTGTCACAAAAATTTCTGACATGTCGTATATGCGACACCGTGACACGGATTGCCGCCCATAAACTTTTTCCATCCCTGCTCCTTATGATGGAGCTATAACGCTCTTACACCGGAAAACATTATGGCGTATTTGTCAGAGTTCAGTCATACTCGGAAATATTTTCAGATATTGTAAAAAAGAAATGTTTCGATGAGATGAGTAGCAAAAGTAAGACTATTTATTTGGCTGCGAATCGAAATCTAGAGGAGCTAAGATTAAAATGTTTCTACGTGACGTGAAAAAAAAATCATTTTTCATTCTCCGGAAAGCTGTTGCTCTCCAGGTTGGATGCGCCCTCGAACAGACTAAACAAATTTTACAAGTTTTAATTTTGCCCCAAGGAAACGAAAAAGAAGAGAGAGCGAAGTCCTCTACTTTTCCACTTTGAGAAGAGTTAGAAAGTTTTAAAAGAAAACTGTTTCTGTCGCTGATTAGACCGTATTTGGGTCAGAAGTACATTGACTTTTTTCAACAGAAAGCAGAAATGACGATTCAAATTTACCATTCACCAACCTGATCATAGATGGTCGTCGACCTTCTGTAGCGTCAATGACTGATGCCGAAGGATCCGATGAACTTTTCGGCGACGACGTTTCACCTAAACGAAAACAATTACGCTTAAAAACATCACCGGTTTTTCGCACAAATTAAACTCAACATTTTTTACAGCATACCTTTAGTAACCCAGTCTTCAAGCTCAAATCGTGAACAACATAACGCATCATACGCTAGAATCGCGCCCATAGAATCACCTATCACGAAAACACCAAAAAGACGAAATATATTTTTCAGAATAGGGTTATTTTTTACATATAGGTACTTAATGGAGGAACATTGGAGTTTTGCTAAGAAAAAATTATTCCTTTAGCTGATTTTGTTGAAAAGTGTTCGTTGATAGATATAAGAAAATGAAACAAGAAAGTCTACTTCGAAAAAAACTAAGTTAAATTTTGTAATGCTAGAATTGGGTGCAAAATTAAGGATTTTCTCGAATCATTTTTTCAGGAACAGACAGAGTCAAATAAAAGAGAGAATATTCTACTTTTTGCATGAAAAATATGCGTGAAATATTTTGGTCAAATCAAAAAATGTCAAGTCACAAATACAGATGCGATAATTTATCAATAAAATTGTGATTATCCGACAAAGCTGAAATTGCGACCATGGATAGATTCTTCATTGAAAATAAACAGTTCAAAATTTCCTTTCAATACAGGTAAAATTTCGCACATAGATAGCAGTGCCGGATTAGCAAATAAACAAATTAGGCGACCACTTACAGGCCTTGGGCTTTTTAGGAGCCCCGTGACGACTGATGGGAACTGTTGGTTGGTAAAATAAAAAATATATTCGGAAATAGCAAGGCGACCTCGAGATATCGATTGCCTACTTGCCTCCATAGTGATTGATTCGGCACTGATAGATTCGATATACAACTTGACTAGCTCTCCGGTTCTTGAATTAGTGTTATTTATGTTGATTTTTTTATTAATGATTCTAGGCCATAAGTCAAATTGCCATAGAATTTTACACGACTCACTTTCAATGCGAATTTAAGTTATGAAACGAATTTTAGCTAAATCAGATGAAAACTACAGTCGTTGTCGCGTTACCAAAAATTCACATATGTACGTTATAAATGTAGAAAACGAGATTCAGATTTCATTTGTACGACGGTCTCTAATAAAATGGAATTTTCAACCTGATGTATGTCCGCCTAATTAAGAAAAAGGAACTGGAAGAAAGCTAGGATATACAAACTAGTACAGCGCACAAATGAAATTCAAGAGGAACAGTCCACCCTCAAGATTTATCTGCAGGAAAAATTCAGTACTGAAAATAAAAACAAAACGAGATTCAGCCATTGGACCTCATGATCTCATTTACAGGATGCATATGTATTATAGGCCTACTCAAAGGATCTCGTCTCGTACAAAAAAGAAATATACACATAGATAAAAATGAGTGACAAGCTCGTATGCATACTTATGCACACATATCAACTGGAAATGTTTTTCCAAGCAGAAAATCCTTGTATTTCGTTTAGCATTATAAACTTTTGAGGGAAAAAAATTAAATAAAAAATGTATTTGGAAAAACCCGACTTTTGTACCCACTAAATTTGGGTGGGTAATGAAAAATGTAGCACACGCAACTCTTTTTGACATAGACTTTTTCATTTAATCAGATTAAGGAATAATTTTTCCTGAATAAGGCGCATGTTTTTGATCGAATATTCCTCCACTGATAAAAGAATAGGCAATGCATGTAGGTACCGATTATGGAAACGGTTCCGGCGAAACCCAGACCTTCCTCGGACCTTAAGAAATCACGATAAACGGCGTTGGCCGTGGAAATCATTTTGAACAGCGAATCGCAGTAGTGCGCTGAAATAGTCGACAAAATGGGAATGACACCCATTGGAATGGAGTCGTGGGTGAAATGCGGCGCATCCGTTGACGAAGGTGACACATCAAAACTGTACGGACTCAAACTGAAAAAACGAACCGAAACGATAAACCTGGTTTGTGATTCTTTCCCGACGATAGAGTAATAATAATTGACAAAGCATAAAAATAACCGGAGATATCAGTGAACGACAGTAAAATTGATATCCGTCCGTAGCAAGTATTCGACGTAATTATTTCTGAAGATTTCTTATAATGCTAAGAATATTAGGAAACAGCGACAGCTCTCATTCAGGATTACGATTAATACAAAAAAAATTAATTAGATTATTATTTGATCCTAAAAAGATTGAAGATAACAGGCATCTCAGATTATATACATTTTTTTACTCAGGTGACCCATTAGACAAGTTACGAGTACATATTTTAGAGTACACGGTAGACAAATTCATAAAGAATAAAAAGTCCAAACTCATACTATCAACTTCAATAGAGCAGAGATTAAGAATTTTGAATTTCGTTCTCTCCAGGTATCCGGTTCGAGTCAATCGTACATTCTTACACCAAAGTTTGGCTGCTATCGAGCACGTCTTTACACTGATATTCGAAGATAAAAGCCAAAAGGAAAAAATTATGATTATAAAAAGTCTACCTTGATAATATGCTAAGGGCAGAGGTACTGATGGCTGGGCACGGAACCAGTTTGACGGCGATACGTCCAATCATGGTCGGGTAGTGTTGTCTCATGACGTTCTCAAAGGAGCCACGCAGCGTAGTGACATCCGACTTTTTGGCTGTGACGTCGGCACTAGCATCTGTAGTCAAAAACGATACGTATTAAAAAAATTAATTTATTTCAACAAGATTATGAACACACGGATTTTTTCTTTTTTGCATGAGTACGAAGCAGGCGGAAGTAACGAAAAAATATTGCCTAAAATGTTTTTCTCGAAAGGAGAAGAAATACTAATCGAAGTTAGTAAAGATAAACCTGAATTAGGCCCCGTTTTTCTTTCCCCTGGTAAGCTCTCAGTTAGTTTAACTGGCAGATCGCGTCACGAGTTAAACACGATTTTAGCGCTATCTGACAAATAAATCTCTTGACTGGCGATTGAAAAACTAGGGAAAATTGAATTAATCCGCAATCTCGCAAAAAAAAATCAACTTATTGCGATCTGCGATAAAAAAATTTTTTTCTTACGCTTAAAATGCACGTAAGCGGAGACAGAAAATGATCCGACTAAATTATACATTATGCAAGAGATTTTAAACGATTTATTTGCGTTTCTTGTTCTGCGCTGCAGCAATGTCAAAAAAACTGTTACTAACGTAAGTAAGCTATCGACATACCTAAAATACTGCCTGCGTGCACTACCAGCAACAATGTATTGATTTTACATGATGATGATGGCGAATCGGTAACAGATAACACAGATGAGGGCACAAAATGTTCGCGTTCCATAGCGGAGACTACGGAAAGAGTTGGAGAACCTGGACACGAAATTCGGCTGAATGTGACACGTCCGCCACGTTCGCTGGATGTTCGTTTAAGACCACTCGAACCAGAGAAAACGCTGCCGTCACCTGTACGAAGAAGATGATGATGAAGGATGTAATTACTTGAAAAAAGAAGTGCCCTTTTTTATCCACCAGCGCAACAATAATCTGGACGTTTTTATTTTTATCAATTATACAAGGATACACGATTACACAATCGTGGTCAACGACGAGTAAAAGGATTGATCATCTCTAACGCACATCTTAGATGTTTTTTGAAATAGAAAATGTTTATTTTACTGAACGCTTCGACCACTTTGGACATCAACAGTCGATAGTATAAAAAATTAATTCACTTCTAATAGGTAAATTATTATGTATGTGCCTTATTGATTAGAAAAGGCAGAATTCAATTTCACACTTAGGAGAAGATGATATTCATAGGTCAGGTCACAGACACTTCACACAACATACAATATTTTCAATATTCAGAATTGTTCTCACGAAACTGATGATTCTTATTGCCACATTAACTTCTGCTAGGGCTCTAAAAAGTACGTCAGAACTTGAAACAGATGGTATTTTTATACGCTTTTATTGCAGTTACTAACGCAACGAAATATGACATAATTTGGTACCAGACCACTGGGATCGCTTTTATCGAGTTTGTTGTTATCAGCCATGATTTGGTGCTATTCTGTAAATATTATGGCAGTTAAAGAGCGTTACATTTTTATATTTACAGAATTGAACCGCGAAATCCGTTCTAAACAAAGCTAATTTAAAATTATAATAGAAGTGTATTTTTTAAAAACTCGTTCATAACCTAACTTATTCAATAGTTGTGTATCATATTCTGAGCCATATATCCGTATTCGTCCACAATTAATTTTTATTTTTTTGAATATTTTTAGACCACAGATCATAAAACTTAACAGTAACTTGTGATCAGCATCTCACGAAAGAATATGCCAGGCGAGGGAAGGGAGGGATAAATAGGGATGAAAATAAAATTTTAAGGTTAACTTTGAATCTCCGAAATATCAGAGGGCAAATTGTTCGAGCTTAACCCAAAAATATATAATATATGCGGTATACTAGGGATCTTAGCTCTGCACTGTATTAGAGGAAAGCTTGTTTTGACAAGGTCAGTATTTATAGTTATCCTAACACGTTCATTTGTAAATGAGAGAAAAATTATAATAAAATGATAATTTCCCACATCGAGAAGGTAATTGTAACTTGTTTCTATCACCCGGTCGATCGGAGAAACTACTCCACTTTACAATGGCATCAAGTCAAGGTGTCGAGTCCAAATTAGTCGAATTTTCTTAATATGTGAAATTTATTTAATTTTGTTTTATGTTTTTCCAATTACGTATTCAAATTCTTCAATGTATTCTCATGTTGTTCCTGTTTGGTATTTACATGTGATGTAAATATTTTATTTTTCAAAAACATTGGTTTTTCTAATTTAATCAAAATTTCTACTATTTATTCGCAAATAATTTAGTAGGACGGTTTTTGTGGAATTTATCATAAGAGCATCAAAGCGCGAGTTTATCGAGACATCAAATAATTTGGTTACAGAAAATCATGTTAGAATTTGAGTGCAATCCAGTTAAAGGCTTTTATGACGAAACTGTCGCTCTGGGTATCTAACAAGCTAAATTCATGTTTAAAAAATTATGAACCATAGGTGTTTTCCATTTTAAGGGTGTATAGCATGAAACTGATATAGTTAATCCATGCGGTAGTGTCTAAATTAGGGTTGTTTTTTTAAGGCGTGAGTCCACTCCTGTGTGTACACCAGTGTGACACACAGATCAATTTCGAGAATCAGTCAAATTGTTAGCTAACTTTACGAGCTGTCATTTATCACTGTCTTTTCTCGGAAAAATTTTGAATTTGTTCTAGCTACTGAACAGCAGCGCGTGTCATCAGATAATCTTACTGACTTTATATTTTCTAATTAATGACAAATTTCTTATCTTCTAATTTGGTAGGTACCTATCTCCTCAATACAATAGGCGCTATTCGATGTGTCTGGTGAAATCAAATAACAAAGACAATACGCTAAGATATCGGGAAAAAAAAATATACCTTTGTCCGAGAAACTTGATAGAGGAGTGCAATCTGGGTCTTCCTCAGTTAGCAGATCGAGTGAACTCCATTTTACCATAAGACCACCTACACCACCTTCTCCACTGATATCTTCTAAAAGTATTGTTCGAATTTTAATTATGTCGTCAAAGCATAACGCAAACAAAAGTTTGACTTTTATTCTGCGGCGTTTATACCTTGGCAGTCAAAAAATTCGTCGTCTTCTTCGTTACTATGCTCAGAATCTGTATCACGAGCTAATGATCCTATCTTCCATTCCATCGCAGAGTTTGGTGGTTGCATCCGAGAACCATGTCCACCAGCACTAGGGCTAATGAATACACAAAAATATTACGCTTTGATTAACACCTATAGCAACGAAAATAAGCTAATTAATTTACGCAGAACTCACTATCGAGAGGACCCTGTTCCACGTTTATCGGCGCCAATGCTCGTACTTTCGACTTCGTATTCGGATTTCTCTATGCTGCCCAAGGTGGCAACGATATTGATAGAATTAGGATTGTCGTTCGCTATTTGTTGTGATTTTTGTAGATTCGATTCGTCCTTGCCGTTGGGTTCGATTGACTCGACGGACAGCGTGCCCATGGCAGCTGCCATTTTTTTCCGCAAGATCTCCTGCGTTTGCCGCTCGATTTCACGAATATCGTCCATCGTAAGGCCAAACCACTCGTCTTGCCACAGCCATGCCCGTCTATGCGCTTTTAACATCGTTTTTCGCAACGCTGAGAACACGTGAAAGGTAAACTCTTAATTTTTTGGCTAATTAGCACGATTTACCGTCATAAATTCAAAAACTCATTCAATTCTTGAACTTCTTCTGAGATCAATGGGATAGTTTGAAAAGTATATTACATAATATACACATACGCATGTAGTACCGACGCCAAAACGGATAAGAAACCACCAAAAATTTTGATCTCCAAATATGACAATTCACAAACAAGAAATTACATGAACTGACCGGTTCAGGTTCACCTAATGACGACTGTATGAAAATAGGTAGGAACTGTCGAAAAATGTCGACATAGGCATAACGGAACATCCCAATTAAATGGAAAAAAATGGCCGAATATCACAACTGCTGGGATATTACCTACCATAACCTTGCGTCTCTTTCTCTCTTTTTCTTTCCGATGGAAGAATCTAATTTCACTCCAAATGGCATAGGTATATTTTTCTGCATGAAAACGGTTAATCGCGACCAATTATAGATACGTACCGAAATCATGAATGAATTTTTCCAACTTTGCTTGCATGCCCCAATATCGAAAATCAACTTTGCATAATTTATACGCGCACATGATATCACTCTTTTTGGGGTGCATTTTTGATTGCTACGACAAAAAATGTAAGCACGTACCTACATTAGTGAATGCGAGGATATGTGAAAATTAAAACCGACTTGCAGGCATTACTCACTTGTGAACACTCTTCGAGCCAATTGGCCCATAAAGGACCTCGTCCAGTTTTTTCACTTACATACAAAGTAGGATCTTCTTCAGGGGGACAATCGACGGTATCTTTTACAACGTCAATCACATCTGAAAAAGAAGTTAAATTTAGGTAAAACCGAGTCGAAATAGACCAAAAATTTACAGCCATATATTATGTATTTTTCGTCGAAAAATTATAACGCGAAAATTTCACAAAATTTTAAAATGATTTCTTTACAAACCGACAGAATATACAAAAATCAATCTATGTACATTTAGGAAATGTCCGAAGAAGCCCGTCGAACTTTCACAGCAGATAATAGGCTACACATAGTTAAAATAGATAAAAAATTTTTGAAGAACTGCATGCGTCCCGTTCTTGTTGGTTTTAAGGAGCTACGTAGATGTATTAAGAGCATGGCATTGACAAACTGAATTTATAATGGTTATTTGTTTATGTAGACCCACCGTACTCACCGCGAGGAACAAAAAAGGTCTTCTTCATTTTCTCGGTTTCTCTTTTTCCTCATTAACTTTACAACCTATATGAAGAATTTAGCCAAAATATTCGATTTTTTTCGTACAATTTTTAGAACCCTGGCACATTCGCCGTACGAGATACGTATTGAAAAAGTGAAGAGAAGAGGACCTTTTTGTTTCTCGTAGAAAGTAACATAACTTATGATGTACCTGTATGTACGTACCCAAATAACCATTTTTAAATGTAAATTTATTAATGTGATAATGTCACGCTTTAGTATTGGTACCTAACTCCTTCAGCCGTTGAGAACCGGACACACGTTTACGAAACGTAATTGATATTTGTTTTACTCGTATCAAATTGCTATTTTATTCACTTTTTCACGCATTTCTCTTAAAATTAAGCAGCTGAACATTCTCAACGTTGTACTTACCAATCACACGATTTCTCAAATCATTTCCAGATAAATTGAACACGTTAGGTTGATCTCCACAGTCTCCACAATAAACCGTATCGATTTCTATAAAAAACTTTTCCACAAATGGACTAGTGTAACGAGTTTTAGTGTAGGGATACGCGTTCCACGCCTCTTCTTCTACATTTAACGATGATTTTGGTAACAATGCTTTTATCCATCCTGGTTGGAGAACAAAAACAAATTCCGCATTCAATTATTCGTTTAAAACAAATATTAAAAAATGACACCGAGGCCGACGAGTAATAAAAATCATAAAATTCAAAGCTGGGTGGGTGATCCGTTTCTGAAAAATATGTTTTGGTTTTAGACTAAAGCCTGAAATTAATTCTGAATTTTTAAGCGCTGAATTCAGTTTCGAGTGCAATAACGCTGATTTAATCTGACAACTAGTCTTAACCCTGCGGCTTCGCTCGCAGTTATACAATAAATAAGTAAAAAAGTTACATTTAACCAAGAAGTGTATGCTTAAATTGACGACATATTGGAGGTTGGGAGGAGTGGAGCAGTGGACACATACGTTCACTGCTATTTTGCCTACTTTATAAGGATTTTATTGGTAGTGAAAATGATTAATATGGACATAAGGTAAACTGGGTACCAGTTTTAGTAAGATTCTTTATTAGCAGATTTGCGCATGAAGGTGATAAGAGATGAACCTCCATTTTATGTTATTAATCATTACACATATATAGTAATAACATAGTAATAATAAACAATATAAAATTTATTAAAAACTATCAGTTCCGTAGAAAAACCGAGCAACACAAGGTGGCTGCTCATCTCTTATCACTTTCATGTGAATACCTGCTAGTAAAGAGCCTTAGTTTTGGATCACTCTCACTTGTGGGTCAAAATTTAAAAAATTTTCAATATAGTGTAATTTCCTCACCATAAATAAGCAAAAGAAAGTGGAAAAATAAACTCCCTAATGTTTAAAGAGCAATGGTGAAATGAACCCACGCCCTTATGGCGCTTTTATCCAAACAGCACAGTTTTTTATCCATAGGAATCCCAGTTTTGGTATAATTATCAAAAAATTTCGCTACATTCTCAACTTTTAAATTTTGAAAACAGCCTTCTTTCTTTCCCCCAAGATTCCTCAGCGGCTACTGGAGACAGAAAGCTGAAATTGATACTGTTGGGAAGAGAAGAAAATTTTCTCAAATCCAGAACTAAATTCATTTTTTTACCATCAGTTTATCAAAAATAAACCATAAATAAATTAAAAAATTAAAATAATGGAAAAAGTGGAGTGTTTTGTTCTTGTATTTTCATTCATTAGTTCGAAATTACTTCGTTTTAGGTGAAAACTGACGATGGAAATGAATTGACCGATGAAAAATAAGGTGGGGTTACCACTGGAAATTTTTTTCTACCATCCTTAGTTTTTTAGATAAACAACAAATTAAATAATGGTAAATTTCTCATCAATTTGTAGTTTTTTAATGGCTTATTTCTGAAAAACTAAAGGCGATAAAAATATAAGTTTTTGTATATAATTTGAGAAAATTTTATTCTCTTTCAAATAGTACCGACCCCAGCTTTGTCGCTCAAATAACTGCTGAAATATCGTGATGTGAGTGAGAAGCAGGTAGTGCAACTTGACAAATGACACATACTGTTTTTCCTGCCACATACAGTTTTATCGTCCACACGCTATTCATGGATTTTATTGTATAGATTTAGCCTCACATTCCTTCAATGATGCAATAAAAACATGAAATGCACAGCCCTTGTAAGTCGAATAACAGCAGATTAATATTTTTCAGTTATTCTGATGAACGTAACAAAAAAAAAAAAAAAACTATGAACGAGTGGAAGATCTTAGCAGATCTGAAAATTAACCTCTTAACTCCTATCAACCAACTATAGTCCAAGAGCTTTGTATGTACACCTAGGATTTACTTACGAATCGAAAATAGGCTTTTTGAAATATTATTTCTATACTGGTGCGTTATCATTAATGTTTCACGCTTTTCATTAATTTTTTTTTCAACTTTCTGTTTGTTTGCAGTAATTGTTTATTTCTTTTCATACATTTTTAACTAGGTGCATATACTCCCGTGTAATTGGCCGCTGTTTATAGGGGAGCTTCATTTACGAAGAATAAAGAACTTATGAGCTGGTATAAGTAACTACGTTACCTACGTCTGGCACACGCTTATTTGTGCATGCCAAGCGATGCGCATGACAAACTGGTTGCAGTTTCATCCGCCAAGATTGAAAGTGTTGCGATTCTGAATGCCGCAGGGTCGAAAGAAATCTATAATAGCTTCCTAATTACTCGATATCAGTTAATTTCATTATACGACTTATTTCTTACAGTCATCAATTCTACGGGCTGGGCAAAGAATCGGCTCAGATAAGTGAGCAAATGTTGCCTCATGCCGTCATGCGCGAATCCTTTCTCCGTTCTATTAATTCTTCGATACACTGTTCATAAATTTTTGCACAAAATATATAAAACTTTTCATAACAAAATTATTCAGCCTTCAGTGTAATTAACGCTATAGGTATTTCTTTTCACTCATTTTTTCGGCATCAGTTGGAGAAAATGCAAGCATAAACATGCTCATTACTGGCACAGGTGGATTTTCATCAAATTATTTGGGAGCGGGGGTAATGGAAAAACTTTTTTTCACCTGCTTGTAGTGTTTTGGTTTGAGTGAATTTCTGAAGAGTAAAAACATTTTTTGGCTCATTACTCGCAATTTATCATGAATAATATTAATTTAATAACAGCTTAACTTGACAAAAGAAACAACAAGCCAAAAATAAATTACTGCCTATGGATGATAAAATAAATTACTGCCTATGGATGATAAGAAATTTATAATCACTCAAGAAACTTAGGTTTGTTTTATTTTCCAAGCCGTGTTGACACAGGGTTGACCCCAAGGGGTGATATTCCACTCTTGCAAGATGAATGCATCACCTGAAGACTGGAACAATCCAAATTTAGCGGAATAGCGTCCCTCGGTGTCACCCGAGTGTTTTTTTTTGTTTTTTGTTTTGAAAAATTAAACAAACCTATTGTTGGATGTTCAGGTACGTAACGTTGGTCTAATTACTTAAATTCTTTATGGAGCACGCTACATGAGGATTGTCGTGGAGAATGAGAAAGTAAAACCAGACATTTTTTTTTTTTTTCTCAGGAGGTACGAGACACATTCACGGGGGTGCACTGCACTCCTTGCACCCCCATAAAATCCGCCTACGACTATTAGTGTATATGAGACATTCACTTTGTTGTGGCTAAATACACATAGGTAAGTGAAGGTTCGCCTACAATTAGAAAAATAAAAGAAATAAAAGACGTACGGCTCTAAACAAAAGTTAGTATTTGATTACGAGAAAATCTCAATCAAATTTTTCAAAGTGAATCGATCAGAAAAATGATTAACATTTTTTTTTATGACAGTGCGTAATAAAGAATACGCATTGACCCATTGATTCTAAAATACTGCCCCTTAAAAAATGAATTCTTCTGCCTCATTTGGAAATATTTGACGGTACGGATTTAGAAGATTCTAAATTTTCAGCAAGTTCTGATAAAAGTGAGTTTCTATCAGTCAGGTTGCAACTAAAAAGGAACTTCAGTTCTCAAAAAATGTCAAACTTTCTCAACCGATTCAGTTGGTGGATTCTAATAAGAAGTTCTCTTCTAAAACGATGATCACGTTCATATCACAAGTTTTTCATTTAATTATTCCGACGGAGATATAAATTTTTCAAGTTCTTTCACTTCTTAAAATCACAGAATTAAACCTAATGGTTCAACAGAGAATTCACTTTACGCAGAACGTGCTGAAAACATAAAACTACAGGTAAATCAAATGATGAGACATACGCTTAGGAAAAATTGAAAATTTTGTGGGTATCTATGCGCGGCATTTTGTTATCAAGTTCTTCCAAACACTTTTTAGTTTGTAAATTCCAAGTTCATAGGTTATAACTAGATTTTGTTTGTTGTCTGTACATGAATCGCTTTCTTTTTTGTAGCCCTACTGACTATTCTATGTTTTCTAAACGCATACTCTCAGAATTTTTCATGAACTCATCATTGCGGAGAGCCTACATTGAATACAGCTACCTACTGTCAATATTTCCACTTCTCGATCTCTCAATTTATCTTTTACATCACAACGACTAAGGTTTGAGGATTTGGAGCCAAGCAAGTAATTAAAAATTAATAAGAAATTACTAAAATTTTGAGATCATTAACTTTGATTTACTGAAAACATTCAAGCATTCAACTGATTTTTACATTTTATTCTATTAATCTTTTAATTGTGCTCTCTTTATTCATCAAATCTTTATCCTTTTCTTTTCTAACACCCCGTGTAAAGCAGAAAATTTTTTGCACTTTTCTACTGTTTTAAATCAGAATCAGTTAGGCTAAAAACGAGTTTTTAAAAGATACGCTTTTATTTTATATTATATAATTTGAAATTAGCTTTGTTTGTTTAGAACAGATTTCGCAATAAAAACGTAACACTCTTTAACTGCCCTAATATTTACAGAATAGCACCAAATCATGGATGATAACAACAAACTCGATAAAAGCGATCCCAGTGGTCTGGTAGCAAATTTTGTCATATTTCGTTGCGTTAGTAACTGCAATAAAAGCGTATATAAAAAGACCTGCAATTTCATACGCATATTTCAAATTGCTCCATCAGATTTCCGTAACTCTCAATTTAGTACGATCAAAGTTTCCTATCTTATTTCTCCTTTAAATTACTCCTTTTTACAAACAACAGTTTCTTCACAAAAACGACGTCAAATATTTATCGTCAATTATGGTACTGTACTCGGTTTCCGATTCATACATCTGAGTAATTAAAATCTGACAGTGATCACTGTTTAAAAATTTTTATTTTCGTTCCAAACTCGAGAACGAAATTAAAACTGAACGGAAATAATAAGCCGCCTAATCACTTTATTAAATCAATTCCCTTGTAAAATATAGTTTTGCCACTTTTAGATCGCACACACAGACACAGGACACAGTATCTAACATTCATATAGTCGAGTCGGCACCAAATAAATTGAGCTCTGATATCGTTTCAGGCGCACTAGTGCACCGTTGCTTCTCATTAACCATTTAAGATTTTCAAGTCATCTTCATCGGCCAATCAACGGTTGTATGTCATATTGCCTATTTTCTTCGGAGCTTAACCTATTTGGCGCCGACTACAACATTTAGCACCATTGTACTACATTATGTACATAATTACGGCGCAAAAAACTGCAACCCGCATGGCATACGCGAAAGATGCTCGATGTACGAATATCGTACGTTAACTACAAACGTTTTTGACATTAACGAGTAAAGATAAATACTTGGATCAAAATTTTAATATGTCAACCACACCCTCCGTAACAACGACTACCATTCAGTTGACGGTGGCAACATTGTGATTCAAGCTGTTGACTCAGCTCAGTATCTTGGCAATTACCGAGAATCAAAGTTAAACAGGAAGGAGCATATTCGCACTGAGAAGTACAAATCAAGAAAGGGATGTGAAACCTCAACCACCTCTCGGGTAGACACTCTTCAATGTTCCACGAAACCAAGATATCAATTTACGTAACAGTAATGAAACGTATGTTGGACTTGTAATTCGGGTGCCAGGGGCAGGGCTAGCACCTTAGGCGTAAATACCACCGAAAGTTTTGGAAAAAAAGACCCTAAAACAATAGTAGGAGCCTCATCGATATGGAAGGAACCACACAATTCGCAAGATCTTTCGTACCAACTATCAGTGAAGACCTACGCAGGTTTTGTCGAAAATGCTAGTCTCGGCTTGAAATACCCACTAATCTCACTGCCAGTGAACTTCAAAGCACTGATGGAAAAACGAGACCGCTCGAAAGACCAAACAATGCAGAAAAAATTAATAAGATTTTAAAAATAATCCGTTAACTATAAGATTTATGTTAATTTGACACCCCTAATGAAGGGCCTAACAACCACGTAATTGTCCTACGGGTAAATCAACTTGTGAATACTAACACGTACTCAGTCTATATAAAATACAATTTTTCTGTTCTCCCCCCCCCCCCAATACAATAAATGAGTCGTCATAACTATCCGGTGAAATCGAAAAAAATGAAAAGTGGTCAGATTTGTTCATAAATGTTAACGCTTCAAGATATTATTAAATTTATGTTCGACATATTCCCCTCCCCTACTTACACATTCCTACTCACGTTTGTGCAAACAATAAAACTAATACTACACCAAAACTTCGGTCCGATTTGGTCGATCTAATCGAGTACCTACCTACCTACCTACCTACTTCTGTTTCGACTTCTTTATCGCAGACAACACGTCGTTCCTACAGAAATTTCTAAAGCGAACAGAAAGCTGACAAGTTTCAAAGACTGAGTTTGGGAGTTACAGCGGCTAGTGTCTCATAACACACTACTTCAAGGCGCTGATTATGTATTTTAAGGATGCAGTACAGGGTAGGGCATTCTCATACAGTAGGTAGTACAGGGTTCACGCTTAATTTTCTCAGTCGCTGGTTATTGACTGCATGCGAGTGCATGAGAGTGTCGCAGTCAGAGGCGTTCTGAACGGGGGCATAAGGGGTGTTCACCGCTAAAAGGTTTCTGTCAGTCGGAAAATTTGGCAAAAAACTTGACCCTGTCGGAAAAATTGGTAATCAGCACCCCCACTCATAAAATGAGAGAAAACAACTTTAGCACAGCGGCAAAACTTGGCTAGAAATCCTAGTTTGCTAATTCATTCATGACTCAAAATCTCAACTTCACTACTGCAATGAAAACATTCGCAAATTTTCCAAAATTATGAGAAAAATTGTAGTTTTCTCGGAGTCATGGAAAAACAATTTTTTCAGCAATATTCTCGGAAACGACTGAACCATTCGATACCAAACTTTTACCAAGCCTGGTCCTACACGAGGACTACTTTTTCTGAAAACTTCAGGTCAGTTCGTTTTTTCGTGGTTCTCCCAAAAATGTGATCAAAATATTTTCTCCAGCGACTTTTTCCTTTCCAGTTTTATCGGAAACTACTGAACTAATAGACACCAATCTTCCATCCGTTTTAATATTATACGTGGACTATATCTCGTAAAAATTTCAGGTTGATATATTTTTTAGTTTTCTTAGATTCGTGGAAAAACCACTTTCCCAAAATGTTTTATTCTAAAGTTTTTTTCGGAAACTACTGAATAAATAGGCACCCAACTCCTTTTAGGCCTGGTTGAACATAAGAACTACATTTCGTGAAAATGTCAGCTCTATCACTTTTTTAGTATCCTAAAAATCCTTAAAAAACCACTTTCTAGGAAATTTTTTCTTTTTCAGTTTTCTCAAAAACTATTAAACGAATAGGGTCCAATACAATGACTACCTTTTTTAAAAATTTTAGCCGTATTTCTGTTAGTTTTCTCAAAACCGTGAATACAAATTTTTGGTGATATTCAGGTAATTATACCATACCTACATATACCTACGCATAAAATAGATTAAGAGAAAATGGGAAAATGGTACCAACCGCTTTCTGTTTTCATGAAACGGATAAATTTAATCACCCCAACCCCTAACTGTTTCACGAGGTCAATTTCAATACCCCGTCGTTCGTAAGCGAAGTGAGTAAAAATTACGTTGCACACGCGTTTTTAAAAGATAATCTTTCACTTTTTTTTGGCTTTAGCTTCATGCGAAATAAATATTATTTCGTTGCGGAAAGTTGGCTGCAGTATTGGTATATTTTAAAACCGCAGTAGTGAGTAGAATAAAAGCTTATAAAAATAGTATTAGGTACCCATCAACAGTCTTTTGTTTCTTTTGTTTTTTATGAAGCTGACAATTTTCATTATTCCCACTCCAACCCTTTTACAAGGTCAATTTTAATACCCCGTTTGCAAGAAAATTCAGTAAAAATTACTACCAGTCGGCAATTTTTTAAACCGACGCCCCTCCCCCAAACAAGGAAGTCCCGGAACGCCCCTAGTCGCAATACCTATTGGAATGAATGTTTTCACCACACCACAATCAAACATTGTTCCAATTTGGATACACTTTGAGTAGAGTCAACCGAAATCTCTGAAATATCTGAGATAGGCAAACTTCTTCGATACAATGCAAATCTCTCGCCAACGTCTGAAGGTGATCGGTCAATTCCAAAGTAAAAAACCATTTACTTTATTGGTTTGTATGGACCAGATTTTGGATGTAAACACGGTTATGCAAACGCAGTACACGTTGTACTGACGCAATCTTATTGATACTCTCGGGACAGAAGTCGAAACCCAAATGGTCAGCACGATATCTACTTTGCCGTTCAATGAAGATCTCAAAAAGCTTTTCATTCCGGAGTTATACAGCAGGGAATCTCAATTTTTGATCCGGCCAAGTGGGTAGGTTTCGGTTGCGCCCATTACACATGCCTCCAGTCAGCGCGCAGCCGTTAGACAAATTTTAATGCGTTCTCCTCGAATCACCTGTTTTTGCGATGGGTATAAGGTCACTCAATTGCCGATGGACGTGGAAGAAATGGTTGGAACAAACATGTGCCCTTCGCAAATGAAGGAGGGGTGACGCCTCCGTATGACGTGGTCGCGAACGTAGACTTTCTACAGCGCAGCAGCTGCGGCACCAACATCGACGTATCGACGCGTCATTCGCTGTTTTCTACACTCACCAGGAAACACTCACTCACCCGGTAGGTATTCTCTGACGTAGTAAATTTTTTTCGTATACTGCCCGTTCGTGCCTTCCGGACCATTTTCGTACGGCTCGTTGATCAAAATCTGAATACCGCTTCCAGCGTCTTTTGTCTCGTCGCGACTGATTTTCTGCGAAATAAATTACGGTAAGCGTTCGGTTAGGCGACGCGGATTACAAGCGGCACACAAAGGCAGGAAGTGAGCAGACGGTAAAGGTGTACCGCAGCGGAAGGAGGGGACGATGATTGGGCATTGAAAATTCTATAAATAAGTAAAGGCGTACCGCGATCATGTACAGCTGGGCGATCTTGTACTCTTCGACAGAAAGCGGCAAAGGTATTCTGTACTCTTTGATGAGCATTTTGTTTCGCACAACCCGGTGCTCGTTCGACGACGATCAATTCACTGGAACGGGACTCGCCACCGCCACCCTTTTACCTGGCAAAGGACACCGACTCAACAGCAGTTCGTCGTTAGTCGTATTCGGCACGTTCGACCACCATCGACGACACGCCGCTGCTCATCCTCAAATCAGCCGAAGCTTTTCAACTTGGTGTTCGAGTACGTTTGTCAAATCGTTCGCTCACACATTCGCGGCAAACCATTTTCAGTACCCTGCAAACCGAAGAACAAAACACAGAATAAAATAAGGAAACTTATTGATATTTCAAGTCAAACTGCCAAGTCAATCGGTGGCAACGGTTCGCAGAATTCGAGTCGTCAAATTTTCCCCATATTTAAAATTCGTTCTTCCCTTCTATACACTCTCACTCGAAGTAATATTTTTTTTCTCTCTTCAAATATTTTCCTGAAGTACGTTCGCCGAATTGTTTTCTTTGCGAATTTATAACTTTAAATATATATTACATTTTACGTATTTTTTCCCCTACGTGGCTAGGCTACACATTTAAACTTGTTCTCTCGTATGTTAGCCTGTCCTTATTCCCTATTATTCGCCATCTAGCCTAGCCGCGAATTACCTACGTCTTTACAATAGCCTACAATGTTCTCGTAGCAGCTTGCCTAAACTTTCAACGGTCCATATGGTTGCTCGCCATACCTGACCGAAAAATACGTTAAAATTTAAACTAAAGCAGCGGCCGAAATATTTTATCTTTATTTCACAGACGATTGGCTGTATTTCAATGGCGTGAGAGATGTACGAGGCGATGCAATTGATGGTGAGTTCTGGGCAAAATTTCTCTCGATACCTAGCGCGATCCTTGTAGTTAGGCTACACTTCAGTTGAATTTTAGCAGTCGGTACGCACCATGTAGAAGTTTTTGCCTCGAAAATGTTTTTTTTTCGGCCAACTATTTTCACTCGAAAAAAAAGAAAACTTATTCGAAATGGCAAGTCCGCATCGTCTAATGTTACCGCAAATATCACGAATCGTGTGTCTAAAATTACCCTTGTTCTCAAGGTTTCAGGCCTATTTTTGGGAAAAACAAAATATCTGATTTTTAACACATTTCTTATAGTTTCATCCATTAGGGCAGCCGATTTGTAAGCCCTACAGTGTTAATCAAAAAAATCGAAAAATACGACTTGGCCTTCAAGGTCAAGTGTAAATTTTGGCTTTTCCAAAATTCAAATAGGATCACAAAGGGGCGCAGAAACCGCGTTTCTATCGTGATTCTACATTAGTGGCCAGACTGAGCAACAGGAGCAAAGCTGAGATTCCAGTCAGTTGTGAGTTTTTCCAACTTTAGCTGCTTTCGCCTAAATCAGCATTCGTCAGCGGGACTATAACAGCCGGATAAATGAGGGGCACTTCCAAAACCACACCACAGGAAATTGCATCGTCTCCAGGCCGCTGCGGAGCTGTGATCGGGAATCAGTAAATATATAGCTTTTTTATCACTTTGTTTCTGTCACTCTTTTTGGGAATCAAAATTAAAAATGATAGCCTAAATAATCAGGCATGTGGTGGGAGGGGGGTGGCTGACTGTTCTGGTCATGGGATGTCTGTCTGAAATGGTGAATTTTCCTTTTTCCTCCTCAACCGTCTATTCCTACACTTGGCCATGTAGGAGTTCCTATATTTTACTTGCCTTTCTGTTGGCTCTTTTGTTGTGTGTTGTTTTTATGATTTTTTCGGACGTCACATGCTTTTAGTGTCACTCCAGTTGGCACGTGTAACAAGTTCACATCAGTTCTGTCATTTTTCAAAAAAATAGCCTTTCTCAAACACTTAGGCTATCTAAGAGGGCAACGCATTTAACTGCGCCACGTTGATCGCCATTTTCAAACATTTCGATCGTAACGATTGATTCGAATATTTTGAATAACTACACTAATAAAAATAGATGAAAAAGATTAAATAACTTACAAAAGTTCTCACTCTCAGCTCTACGCTTAAACGAAGGACAATTAATATGGGTGAGTTTTCAACTCACAGAGACGATCATCTTTCACAGCTACGTAAAGTGAAAAGCATTGGTACAAACCTTTGACTATGTAGTACTGGACCTTAAAGAAAGATGATTTCTGGTTAGACAGGCCGGCGCTAAATAGGCAACCAGAGCGTACCTTTTGACATACTTTACTTTGTATAATTGTGTTTACATACCTCATCCTTGCGAATTTAAGAGATCTCTACATCAGATGTATTATAAATTGGTGAACTCGAGCAAAATGTTGAAAATACGCAGAAGGTACCCTCTAGTTGCCTACTTTTTCACCGGCATGTCCTGACATTAAAAAGTACATTGGTCTTATGGAACTTTACTGGTCCAGTATTATATGTGTAATCAAAGGTATAAACAAGACAGTTTTGGATGCAGTCTTCGTCGAGTTGTGTGAATTTTTACCTTATCCTTTCTGCTGGGTCCATCTGCTCGTAATATTTGGGATGAACCATATTATAAGCAGGGCGGTTCACTGGTAATTTAAATGCTTTAAATACAAACGTTATGAAGGGCTGGTTCGTAGAACATTTCTATAGGTAGTTATTATCAGACACAGATGGCGTGTTCGGGGAATGAAATTATTCCATTATGCACGTTACTATATCTATATATAAAAATATAATTAAGTATAGATATACATCTTACAGTAATTTCATTCCCCGAAACATTCTATCTGGAACTGAAAGAATCAGCTCTCCATTACTCATATATACCTACTCAATGTTAAAATGTAGATACCCACCCTAAAAATTTTAGTTTTCAACACAAATAGCTTCAAAATGAAACCTACAGCAACGTAAGTATATCAACATGAAACACAATAGGAAATAATAAAGGAATTTTTTTTCATTTTAAAACTTTTTTGGGTTCAACGGCTGTTGTAACGAATCTATAAATACACCTACGAGTATATATAAAATTATTCAACTTAATAGGCAATCACTTTTCTTGCATTCGTTTTCTTTGGAACTACTGGACTAATTTTATTAAAAAAAGGTCTTATTCGAAAGGGTTTCAAAGGTCTGCAGAATCTAATTTACAAAAAAAAGGAAAAAAAAAACTGGAAGAGTGTAAATAATTGGACAAAACAAGTAAAGACACCCATAGACTGAAGATTCATGAGTAAGAAACTTATTCTTGGATAAACAATCCGTTTTTCAATGACGTAGCTATAAGGTATTTTTTTAGGATAGGAGAAAAGAGAAGAGTAGAATCTAATTTGAAAAAAAGAAAACAAAGTGGTTGGATGAGTAGAAATAAGGGCGAAATAAGTAAAGGTATCGGTAGACTAAAGGTTTGTGGGCCAGAAACTAATTTTTCAGCAGACAAGTTGTTTTTCAGTGACATACTTATAGTTAGCTATTAGGTTTTTTTTTCAAGTAGGAGGGATAAAGGTGGGGAGAATCTAATTTTAAAAAAAAATGTGTACTAATCCACATAATGGAAGTGAAACTTGTTAAGCTGAAATTTGTATTTTGAAGAATTGATGTTTTGTTAGCAATATGCTTTTTTGTTTTTTGTTTTGTATAAACATCAAAATGCAGAAAAAGTCATATAAATTTAAAAAATTGTTTTCACCAATTGGTGAACACTTCAACATCAAAATAAAATCACGCGAATGAAAATGTAGAGAGAAGGCGAAGAGGGAAATGAATCAAATAAAGTTGAAGGGGCCTACCTTTTGTAAGGAGGGTCAGCGATAACGCTTTTTCGTTTCACGGGCTTTGTTGCGTGACTATTTTTAGTTTACTATCCAGTGCAAGGAAGTTTCACTTCAAAAATTTTAGTAGTGAAGTAAAAGTAAGGGAAAAAACGTAAGGGTCCTCGCAGACTGAGGATTCATGCGTAATCATTGGCTGAACAATGTTGTTTTTCACTTTTCAGTGACATAGTTGTGTTTAACACAGCAATAAAGAGCGGACTTGAAAACTCTTAGGAGGCTATTCCACTAATATATCGACTATATAAACCAATAAAAAGTTAAAGGTCACCTGAACCAAGCGTAAAAGTCCCCCTAAAATTTTACAGGTTCGCTCTTTTTTGACACGTAGCACACAGCTATAATCAAAATTCAGTTGAATTCCCGGAAATTACCTATCTTCTCTCAAACCAAAAATGAAAATTATTAAGAGAATAAAATGAAGAAAGTAGCACTTCGAAAAAACCTAACCCGCCATATAATACATCGAAATTCGAATGAATTTTGAAACGTTTCCTATTTTCAAACTAAAAGCGAAATGCTATACTTGAAGAAAATTTATTCGACCAATCTCTGTTTCCTCGCCCATGTTAAATGAAAAATTACAATCAGCTATACTCGTACGTGCATCGTTAGGTTAAGACGCTGCTCTTTGCAAAATAATTTTTCCACTTTGAGCGACAATCACGATCAACTAAACAACTACTTTCGTGAGTTCCTCAGAATCGATTTCACAAAACTGTGTCGCTCAACGTCACAAAATCTGATTTGAGACGTATAAAAATATACGGAGGCAGTGAGACTCGAATGGGGAAGTGATCTTACATCACTATGAGCATACACAAGGAGGAAAGATAACGACAAGCGTCAATTTTCTTTTTTCGGAAAATCAGAATAATATTTTTCTCCCCTATAATTCCTTTTAATATTATCAAATACGTAATATGCCGAATATGGGCCTTTCGCGGTTAAAAATATGTACTTTTTCAACAGCTTCGCAACAGAGAAACTTACTGACGAACTTTTCTCAACTAACTCAGGCTACGGCTTATGCTAACTTGTCAAACATAAACAACTGTCTATCTACCCAAAAATTAATTTCATGGAGAACGAGCGAGGACAAAAATTCATTTTTTCCATCGAGTGTTCGTGAATGGTGATTAGCCACTATCCAAAAATATTTTCCGATTCTCGAGGCTACAGGAACATACCTACAATTACAAATAAAACTACAAAGTCAGTAGTAAGTGGGGTATGGTTAAGAGCAACGCTCCAAAACTGAATAAACAAATGGTGCTCACCATATTTCTGCGTCTTGATCATTCATACTTTATGTGTATACATAAACGTACCGCAATGACTGTAACAACATTCCGACACACATTCCAAATTCACTCCGAATCGCTCCTTCTTGCTGACGTATACTTTTCCGCCAAATTCATTCGATTTTCAAGTCTCACATAATTATGATAAGAAGATAGGGGAAGTAATAGCTGCCTCGATGCGGAATCAAGTTACGGGTAGACGTTGGTGTAGGCTAAATACTTATAGTATGATTACTAACACAATGGAATGTGGAATTGGAGTCAAGTAGGTATCAAGTTTATGCGACTTTTAGGTAGCAGCGAGCAAATCTGGTAGTTCTTCAAAACGCACGTTCGCTAAATGTTTCGATTTGCAATTTCCCGTAAGTATTACTTAGCGCAATTTTTCACATTCTCAAGAAATGGGAAATGAGTTTAAAAAACAACGATTAAAGAATAAAGGCTGTAACGAGAAGTAAATTATTCAATAAAAGCAGCAAAGCAGACATACGTGGAGAAGCAACAAGAAATAACAAAAGCATCCGCGATGGGTCAAGCAACGAGAATCTTCCATAAATGACCGCAAAATTGCGAACAATTTTTACAAATTAATTGACGGAAATTTTTTTTCGCTTGAGTGAATTCGAACTTTTCCCAGCGGATTCGATGCGTGCAACAATCAACTGTACAATAAGCTTATGAAAGCCGTTGAACGGTGGCACAAAAAATTGGTAGAAAACGACGAAAAATATTAGGAAGCAGAAAAAGGCGGTTATCGCGTGGAATTTATAACGCGTAGAATCATAATTCGAGCGCAGGTTAGTTTCGTCGAAAACAATTACTTCAATCATCATTTCGTCATCTGCAAATTAGAAACGAAAGAGATTTACGATCTGACCGATCAATAACACTCCGACGGCGGTAATAAAGAATAATTTAATTTGCTAAGTTTTTCTGCCGACGCGTGTGTGAACGGCAAACTACACACGAAAACGAAGGCGAACGAATGTTCGTTCAAATGCTGTCTGCACGGCATCTGAAAACGGACGAGCAGTACCGCGCAAAACAATTCGCTGTAATCGAAAAATATGCGTTCGGCGAACGTCGAAGAATATTCGCAAACGGCTGTTCGCATTGACAGCAGCGGATCCAGAGGCGTAAGCTTCGTGTTGGGAGGAGCGGAGCCGTGTTGTCGAGATGAGGGGAAGACAAGCCCACAAGCGAGGGGGGTTTCGAAGTTCAACCCACCCCCGTCTTCTGACCAATAACAAAAAACAAGGGAGAATCTTTACGGCATGTAGAATATATATATATATATATATATATATATATATATACCTATAAGATATTTAAGCATTCTAAATCCACATCAGCCAATATTTCCTGAGTCACGATTATTTTTTGCGTACCTACGTTTAGATATCGAATTTCGGGGCGATCGGTGAAACCGTTTTTACGAAAATAAGCGATGGGTGTTCGTAACGCGATGATAGGTGCAAATCTATATCTCAGGTAGGCATATCCATATCACAATCTGAAAGACAACATCAACACAGTTACTGCAGTAATTCTAGATTCTTCACTCCGAACATACGCATATTTATTGATGATCCAATGGCCAATAAACTGAAATGTTGGCATAGGTACTGATATTATGCGCCACTACGGTTTCCAGCACCTACCAATAAAGTCACCGAAAAAAATACGAATTTCAAAATCTTCAATACAGAAAGCAAAGCTGAAACCACAAACACCACAAGTCGAGAGATTCAAGTTTTAAAAAAATGATAATTTTGTCTCAACTTATCGATAAAAATTCAAATATGATGACAAATTTCTTAAACATCTGTCACTTCCTCCCCTCCTCTCTTCCTATTCACACCGGTTTTTCTGAAAAAAATTCATCCATAAATCAAAACAATTGACAAGTTCGTTCTCGCTAAACTTTTTACAAAAAAGTTCAATTTTTTTTTTCTTCATTTTATTGTTTAATAATAATTGCAATTTAATTTTATTCCCATATAAAATATAATAAATTACGTATGCTCATCCGTGTTAATGGTTTTCAAAGTGAGTGAATTGTTTAAAATTTCAATAATCTTCAGCAGTAAAATCATCTTGATAAATTGATTATTTTTTTGCTGATCTACGTAGCAGTTAAAATTAACAATAATTAGTGTAAGTTTTTAGTATTAAACAGTGACCTTACTCGATTTCACAAGATATTGTACACTTTCTTTTATTGCATAGAAACACAGGAGGTACATTCGCACGTATTTTATTGACACCTATACGATAACACTTCACGCCTAATAATTTCTCATTCCCCCACCCAAAAGAACTTTATCAAGTCGACGGTGACGAATACCGTTATGGTAAAATATTGTCAATAATAACAATATTAGCAAAGAGTAAAATATTGCAATCCCTAGGTACAAATCAAATTTAAGAGGAGTAATGACAAGATAATTGATTTTACAATTTTAATTTTTATAATATTGTTGACAGAAGTTTTATGGAGTTCGAATTAAATTACTTTGTTGGCACAATTGACAAACTCATAATTATAATAACTTCTATAATATTGCATATTGTCTGTAATACCCTGTCTCTAATTCAGGACAGTCGAGTAGAAGTTTGATTGTTAGTTCCAGAAAAGTTTGACTTTTGCAACGAATGTACACGAGTTAAGCAAAAGTGTTCAGTTCAAAGTCCCAAAATTTCTATTTCTAAACGCTTAGTTTTTCGATTAATCGTATTCCAAGGAAAAACTTCCGTTTTAATTTTTCGCAAATAATTTGTTGTTTTTAGGCTGCTCAACTCAGTGTTGCATAAGTTAAAGTAATGGTTAACCATCCTCCCTCTATGTATTGTTACCACTGTTTCAACTTATTTGAAGTTACGCTGGTGGTTTCATTAGTGTTAATATTAATTTCTTCGACATCCGACAGTCTGACTTGTAGCAGAAGACAATGTTGGCACTTGATAGCTTGGCACTACTCTGTGCCAGATGAGGCAAATTTTGAAAGAAGTTGGTGAGTGTCGTTAGTAGAAATTTTGATACAGTAATAATGTAAGATACGATTTGAGATCTTGTATGAAACGGGGATTGGTGGCAGTGACTGTAAACTTAAGATAGGTAGGACTTGGGACGAATGATGAACCGTGAAGGATTCGCAATTCTGTAACTCGATATTTTCAGATCGAATTCTGCAGTACTTATTTACACGTAACTCTCTCTTGGAAAAAAAGTCACCAAGCTATAAAAGCAACGTGAGACTTCTGAAAATATGACTAGATAAGAACCATTAGTTGAAAGGAGAAACAAATTGCGAATAAAAATGAAAATCAAAAAACGAAATTTCCATAGGACAGTATACTCGTACACTCAGTTTCCTAAACATGCTCACCAGATCATCAATTAATAATACAAAATAATAGAGGGCTCATGAAAAAAAAGTTGAAATTTTAAACGATGCGAAAAGACCAAAAATGAGCGGCGTTTCTCGAGCAGCCAGTGGAACTTACGAAACGAATTCACTATATAAATGAAAATGATCGAAGATTTGATGGCTTCGAAATATTCGGAATCTCAATCTACACTTCGAAGGAATAATTTTGTTTCCAAATAGTCAGCAAAGAAAGCGGCTGATGATATGGCGCTTCAAAACTAATAAAAAGACAATTCATAATTTTTTTTTTTTTTTTAAAGTCTGAGTAAAACCTATTTATGACACACCCAACCCTTCAACCAAATACAAATTAGCAACAACCGTTACATGAACTGTGAACGTAGGTATCTGTTAGTTAGTTTTTAAATTCTTTTGTTTCACAGATGTCTAATAATTCAAAAACGAAAAACAAATAAGCCATTTTCGATATTTCGTTACATTCAGTTATAAAATGAGAAAATGTGTCTTAAAAGTCTTCCCATAAAGCTGGGTTTATACCAAGCAAACATTCGCTGTTCGTTCGATATTTTCCTATATTCACCAGGTTACAGGATATGTTCATTGCTGTTCACTTCTGAAGCGAATTTCGTTTGTTCTTATTTGTTTTTTTGATGGTCATTCACACCAAACAAGTAAAAAAAAAAACAAAAAAAACGTTCGTTGTTCGCTTGTTCGTTTGGTGTAAACGCAGCTTAACAGAATTTCTTTCAATAGACCAATCTGTATTCTCAACCATTCCATTTGGTGGGAGGAATAGCAGTTGTGGAGGGGCACTGAAGCCTGTTCGCCCGTTCAAATCTTAATGTTTTTAATAAAAAATACTTCCGGCTCCGTTTCATCATATGGACCGGATTTTAAAGGCTGAAAATTTGGTCCACATATTAGTGTAACTAAGTATGTGAAATGAATTCATCAACCTTTGTATTTTGTGTATGCTGGGTGCTTAAATACGATATGTAAAAACGCAAATTTCACTCCTCAAAAAACGAGTGGAGAGAAAAAATGATCAAAGTGTATAAGAATTGGCCAACCTATTTATACCAACTGTGACCCTCGATTCAAGCAGTAAAATTCATATCTTTGCTATGCTACCATAAATTCCACCGAAAATCAGCTCCTAATGGTACATTTTTAACGCAAGATAAGAAATTAAGTTATTAATACAAAAAACTATAGCGAGAAAATGAATTTCTCACCGAATATTACAGCTGAGGCGTGTTTACTAATCGCCTTAGAATCCTTCGATAGTTGAGGCTGATTCACAGTTACAACAAATTAGCACCGCAACTGATAAAATGATCTCATCACAATCACCCGAACCAAAATATTTCCAACAACGTCATATACACACAAGGCTCATTGACCAAGAACAGTGTAACGACGAAACTCCACAAACATCTCAAAGGAGCGTTTCATCACATTCAAAAAAAAAAAAAAAAAAAAAACTTAAAAATTTTAATAAAACTTGACGAACAAAATATTGAACAGACGAAGTGGAAAAACGGTCGATGGTCGTCGATATTCATCGTAGCTCGCAGACTACCCACATGACAAGTGAAAGTATTAAAGTGAAAAACAAAATTTCATCGATGTAGGTACACGTTTTTCAGGTGATGCATAAAAACTCCAAGGCGACTGAAGTCATGATGCAAACTGATTTTAAACACGACACGAACAGAGAGACAGAGGGAGGACGAAAAAAAGGGCGTACGCAAAATAATATTCATTTTTTCACGTTCATTAATTGCGTCGAATAATATAAAAAAGTAAATACCGAACCGTTGCTAGGGCGTTTCGATGTGTAAAATATACGACAATGCATCACTTACCTTGGTGATAGATAATACCCATCACCAGCAACCGAAGGTTTAGCTTTTAATTAAATTGATTTTGAACTTGACAATAATGAAGTCAAAGTTAGTAATATTTTTGATCGCGAAGCAAGTCATGTCTAGTTCTCCATCGAATATAATACCTATTAGCACTTATTTCGAAGTCACTGAATGATGCACTATGAATTGCGACGAAAGAAAAAAACTGAAAATGATAGAAGTTACAAAGTCATACAGCTAAACTTTACAAAGCTGCCAATTTACAAACACGATAACCATCATTCGATTAAATGGAACACTTTTCACCTCTATTCATCTAAATTAAAGAACAATATTTAAACATTTCGGGCTCCAGAAGCGGATGACAGGAGAATTATGAAATTATGTTTGCAATAAAAATGTAAAACAATCGATTCATAACACAAAAGCGTTGGAAAAATAAAATTATCGGCTTATAACATAATAGGAATTTTGACGTAAAAGAAAAAAAAACTCTAGCGTAGTGATACACTGCTAGAAAACCAAGTTTGCAAATATTCACTAACAATATCAAATTTAAAAAAAAAAAAAATGAAAAAACAAAAAATAAATAAAACCTAAATTAATGAAACGCAGAGAAGACGCACGTAACCTCTTGCGCCGTAAATAAGAAAAAGATACTTCAAGCAACACAGTCGACTTGCTTTTCTCCAGCAACTTTTCATTTTTGTCATACATTTTTCGCGGAAACTACTAAATCCATAAGAATCAAATTTCTATCAAACTTGCACTCACATAATGACAATCTATCGTAGGAATTTCAGCCGGATCCCTTATGTACTTTTCTCAAAACCACGAACCAAACATTTTCTCTAGCAATTTTTTCTTTTTCAATTTTCTCGGAAACTACTATACGAATAAGCATTTAACTCCTATCAGACTTATACTAACATAAGGAAAATCTATCGTGAAAATTTCAGTCGGATTCCTTTTGCAGTTTCTTCAAAATCATGGAAAAACTACCTTTCCAGGAATTTTTTATATTCCAGTTTTCTCGGAAACGACACCAAATTTCTTCCAAACCTGGCCCTATATGAGGACTACCTTTCGAGAAAATTTTAGCCCTTGTAGTTTTCTCAAAACCGTGAACCAAAAATTTAGGCGAAACATACATACATATAATGTACAAGCCCTGGAGCGCCGCTTCGCGCGTTTTGGCTTGTATTGGCCTGGCAACACTGACCAATTCGTTATTAGGATGGAAACAATCAAACATTTGTAGTTGGCGCATGCGCCTTGAATTTTTTCTTAATAATTTATCGTCTATTTGTCATAAAAAATCGGGTTGTACGTTTATTATAATGATATACATAAAAACCAAAATTAGATCAAAATGCGAAAATGGCGTTATTAGTTTTATTTTATCGCGTAAAAGAAAATTTCAATACTCCAGCCCCTAACTCTGCCATGAGATCATGTGAGTGTATTTACAATGGTACACGCAGCAGGAAAAAACTTCTTTATTTTCAATTTTTCAAAATTCATCTTACCAAACGCCTCTCTTCCATTCAAACTCAGAAGGCATGAGACAATTATATACATTTTGTAGGAAATAAAACTTATGAATTACATTCCTATAGTAGATACACACAATCTACAACCTTTTTCTAGAAGGTTAGCTGCTTCAAGAACAGGGGCCAGCGTTGAAATAAAGACAGAATAATGAGATTGATCGTGACCAGCTGATCACAGGAACTCTTCATCTCCATAGCAATACACAAGAGCATCAAACAGCTTGGCAGGCTGATTCAAAAAGCTTGATTGGTCGGATTTGTCCCGCAAGCTGTAGGTTAGGAATCCTTGCTATAGTACTCGGCTCGAAAATTCAATCATATATAATCCGAAAACAACCAATTTTTAAAATCATCAGAAAATTTCCGGACTAAAACCTTACATGCAAATGATAGAAATAGTATATTACACACCAAGGTTCAAAAGTGAGTGTTTACATGCAAAAGAAAGTTTGTGAAAGAGTGCAGCGAGTGAGCAATGCCCAAGTTATGTAAACTCACTTTTGAACATTGTTAAGGAAGATATTTTTTATAATTAATGATTAAAAACGAACGAAACGTTAATTAAATGCCTCATAATTACTCCAAATCGTGGATGAAGAACATTATTTTGATACGTCGAATATGGTGAACACCCGACAATTGGTATAAGCAACTGTGGCGCTGTGCACAGCGAGTGTGATTGCCATACGAGATATTCAAGGTTCGAATTCCTCTCAGGGTACAAAATACCTATATATATATATACTTTTATTGCATACAGTGCAATGGCGGAACCTGAGGCGGCCTTCTTCCGAAACTAGAGAATGAATTTCAAACATAGTTATGGATCAAATATCAGAGGCTCCACAAACTTCCAAAAAGTGCCAAAATGAGAAAAAAGTGGATATATATATATATACATCCATATATGTATGTATATTATAGTTATCAGAAGAATTTGAGTGTCCTATATATTTGTGACCTACGACTCAGGATTGGCGCTTTTCCACAGGTCCTACTACCATCCCGCCATTGCACCAAATACAATAGTTGGAAAATACACCTAAAAAATAAAACTAATCATTTAATTATTTTTTATAATATATGATTCAAAAGACAAAGTTTAAACTTATATTTTGCAAGCTGGAAGTAGTACTTTTCATCAATTAGAGCATAACCTGGATATAAAGAATCATGCTTTCACCATGTAGAAATGAGATATGGTTAACTTTCTTTCTGATGCAACGTTAATCTATAAGACTATTATTGAAATGACAAACTCCAACTTACTGCTAATATTAGTGTGTTTTCCTGGAAAATATAACTATTGTATTCAGCACAATAGCAAGACCTGCGGGCAAGACCTGTTGAAAAGCGCCAATAATCCTGAGTCGTAGATCACGAATATATAGGAAAGAGGTATTTTTTTATTAATTTACAACCATTTTTTTTTTTTCAATTTAATTTAATAAGGAATTCAATAAAATTTGAAAAACTTGTCCTACCTCTTTAGAGACCTCCCTCGGCTCCAATATGGCTGACGATGAATCACTTAATAATTCATGAAAAGTTGGTTCTACCTCCCCTTTTTGGAGTCACTGATACGGGCCTGAGGAGGAATGATTTAATCCAAAATTGAACTTCGAAATTGGATTCAGCACTTCAAGAAGCAAGTGTTGAGATATTCCTGCAAAATTTGTAGCTTCCACTATCAAGATTCAAGATCTTTATACATAACCAGATCCCAAAAATTCCAATAAAAATTTCTCTCTTTCAAATGCATATGTGTACTTGAAAGAGCGAAATTTTATATTGATTAGGCCTTATCTCGAACAATAGTGGCTTATCCACTACCTATCGGCAATCTGACTAATCACTCTCTGTTTAACTTCAGTACTAGCATGGTCTAACATTGCATCATGTTCTCATTTGTTCACGCTTTTAGCCTCATTTAACATTTTCACATTGCAATTTTTCATTGGCTTTTAATTTTTATTTGTCTTCGTATCAAATTATTATGTTTTGTTCCTGAAGATTTCTATCTAATTATTCCTTTTAATGTTATTAAAGGTCCAGGTATTTAAATCATGTGTTTTCATTTACATGATGTGTTGATTTTTTTCCTTACATGGACAAATAGGTGGCAGTGGTCATGTTTTCAACTATATAGTGTGTTTTCTTTTGGTGGGGTTTCAAAGTTCAAACCACCTATTTTGATGAGTCTTCTTTTTAAAATTCCAAATTTCAGGTGTTCTTGAGAAACTAACCTTGGACTAGCTATCTGAGTACACCAGACTTTTACCCCTTCCTTGGTGTTACGCCTTCTATTTTGTGTTTTCTGGATCTGGTGATGTAGAATTAGGGCATATTTTAGGAATTGCAAGTTGTTTGAAAGTCACAATATGTAAAAAAAGTTACAGGCAACTGGGTTTATATTTTTGGTGGCGTGTCACCACCCTGGTTGACATACCACAGCGTGAATGTATGAGTTTTTAATGCACATGCAGGTGAAAGACGAGAGAAAATTTGCTTACAAACATTATTACTTTGATTCTTGTAATCCTAAATTTTATGCTCAAGTCAGGTGTACCTAAGAGTAAGGTGTTCAATGGGGCATAAACTTAAGTTAACGCTAAATTTGAGAATGTACACAAGTTAACCTCCGTGGAAACTGGCTTAACCTCAGGTTAATGATAATTCAGCACTATAAAAGTGACCCTCTTTGACTACATAATACTGGATCAGAAAAGACAGACGATTTCTGGTTAAACATGCTAGCGCTAAATATGCAACCAGAGTGTACCTTTTGACGTACTTTCCTTTGTATTTATGTATGCTATTCGTGTGAATTTAAATTATGTTTTTATCAGATGTATTTTAAATTGTTGAATTCAAGCAAAACGACGAAAATACACAGAAGGTACGCCAGGGTTACCAACTTTCTCGCTGGCATGTCTCGAAATTAAAAAGTGCATTGGTCTTATGGAGCTTTACTGGTCTAAAGCCGACCTCAAATTAATAGAAATTAGAGGGCAGCGTGCGTCACCGTCCGTTTTCATTATAGTGGTTTTTCATGAAAATTCAATTATTTTAATTTTTTTTATTGAAAATGCGTGACCCATAAAAATGCCAGGCCCGAAAGGAATTCCCTCCTCTCGTCAGAACTGTGCTGGCCATGGGTGCTTTCTCCGAAATTAAAGAAATAAGTACATAAAAAAGGGGAGCAACACTAAGTGGACAGATTATGATCAGTTTCATACAAGAGAAATGTACAAAATCCCTCCGAGCTGTTGCTACTTTGTTGATCGGAAAATGAATAAATAAAAACAAAACATACCAGACAATAGGTACCAAGTGGAGTCTATTTAGGCACCAATACTCTCCGGTTTCCAAATCGCCACCACTTAGTTGCCAGTAGCCTATTTTATGCTCTGTTGGACCTACAAATAAATTCCATGAATATTATCCTCTCGCAACATGCAAGAATTCAGAAAATATTAAATCCATGTCAATCCCCTTCAACAAAATTAATCGAAAGTAGCGAATCCTAACTCGGTGTTAATACACTGGAAATTGGTTTCTCAATGAAATTAGATGCTAGTTATTTACAAGGTCTAGGGCGCAATTAATATTCTAAAAACCAACTTCGAGATCACAGAACACAAATTATTCTCGACTGCTACAATAATCGATTTCTATGGTCAAGAAAGAATCTACAGTAATTATAATAATAATTATGATCACACCCAATCAGAGCTCGAACTTATCCGTTCGAAAAATTCGCTCTCAGAACTCGCATTATAATTGACCGTACTTAACTATAACACCTTCATTAAATTGCAGTTCATTACCCGTTTTCTGGAAAACGAGGTATTGAAATTCACCTCAGAAAAGGGCTAGGAATAGGGATGAAGAAAATTATCCGTTTTATGAGAAAATAAAACGATTGTTACCATTTTCCCATTTTCACCGAATTTTATTTTCTATACATATATAAAATTATGCATGTAGGTACATATATGTACGTATGTATTCCCGAAAATTTTATGTTCACTGTTTTGATAAAAACTATCAAACAGATAGGACTGAAATTGTTACGAAAGATAGTTATCATATAGGAGCAGGTCTGAAAGAAGATTGATGCTCACTGGTTTGGTAGTTTCCAAGAAAACTGGAAAACAAGAAATTCTAGGAAAATTCGTTTCCCCAGAAGTCTGAGAAAATAACAAAAGAGACGGAATTTAAACTTCAAGATAAATTATCCTTATATACGTGCAACTCTGATAGTATAGTTTGGTACCTTTTAAATTCTGTAGTTTCTGATTAAACTGGAGAAGAAAAATTGTTGGAAAACATTTTTGTTCCCGGTTTTGAAAAAACTACAAAACAGATAAGACTAAAATTTTCACGAAAGGTGTTCCTCATTTGGGAACAGATCTAATACAAGTTTGGTATTTATTGGTTCAGCAGTTACTGAGAAAATTTAAAAACAAAAAAGTCCTAGAAAATCTGTTTTTAGCTATAAAACATCGATATATCGATATTTTTGTTAGAGATATCGAAAACTATCCGTAGTTTTTCGTAATTGTTTCTCCTGAAACCATACTCTGTTCATGCTAAGAAGTACGTGACACTTGTCTGCTCGAAACACGATCTTTGTTAACTTCACAAAATGAGGCTTATCATTGTATAACAATTTGCATCGGTACCTATTCCTCTCTCTGCAACTATCCGCCAAGTCTACAGGCGATTCTGACGTCACGTATTTCTTAGCGTGAGCGGAGTAGGTTTAACATGAAATATCGATATATCAATTTTTGTTGAGACCACCAATCCTTCTCCCCTCTCACTCCTGCGAACACACGATCACATATCATATACATTTATTTATATCTATTCGCGGCTACACTGTTCCACCACTTCCGCCACTCATTCGTTCGTTTCCGTTATCGTTCGTTCGTTACTCTAAATATGCACTTTACTTAAATTATGTAACTTCTTAAATAAACACTCGCTTCTTGGACGGAACTTCGCTTAAATCTTCTTTTCTTGTTACAACTCCGGTCCTCATCCTCAATAATTTTTTGTCAGACATCGACAATTATCGATATTTTTTAAATAATTTTTTCACTCTGTTAGAATTTATGTATTTATTTATTTATTTTTAATTATGGATGAAAATTGGTAAGCTGGGTTTTCAAGCGAAGTATTGCTGCGATAGAGTTTTATTATTCTTAAAACAAGACCGATGCCTCACATATCAAAATCTGTATTTTGGGCAGAAAAACGTTTAATTTCTCACCAATTCGTGAATTCTCAGGCACATAAAATTTCACGAACACTTCGCAGGAACTTGAGTAAATTATAACGAAATCACTTAATTGGTCTTGGTGTCGCGCCTTTTCTAGATACAAGGTGAAAACACTCGACCAAAGACTACCGAAAACCTAACAAAATATATGAAAGAACTGTAAAATTTTAGAAATCTTGTTAGACCAAAACAATTTTCAATATTATTTAGCAATCAATTTTTTTTTTTATTTTACTACTTAGATATTCGATAGGTTACTGGTGATTGCAATAAGTTAAAGACTCTCGTATATTTCGAAAGAACACGAATGGTATGGCAAAAATCTTATAAGCAAGACGCACCGCGATTAAAAACCAAGACTTGACCGCGCAAGACCATGACCGAGACTACAATGGTTTTAGTCATGATCTTGGTTTTGTTTATCAGTGCTCCAATTATTTGGGTAGCCATGTCAACTTTCAAGTTAGCACCAGTTCGGAGTATTCTTCGTTAGACCCGTTAAATTTTAGAACCATAACACTGTAACTAATCAACAATTAAAACAAATACTGTCCAGTGTCTGTCAACGTTACTCCTTTCCACATAGGTATATACTTTATAAATGAAGTTCAACTCAGTCAACTACCTATACGAATTGAACAACCAACTTTTCTGGTCGAAAATAATTTCAACCCGGAACTCGCAGAGAAAAAGGAACTATATACTGGCTACGTGCTTACGATTGGTAATTTCAAATGTGAGGCTCGAAATTGTAGCAAAAATAAATTGAAAATATGGTCAATTACCAGTTTGATTTTCAATTACAATTTACAATTTATTGGTTCCCATAGTTCTTCGCGTGCGGGCCGTACCATTATTCTCAGCTCCAAGGACAAAAAATAGAAAAAAATAAGCCAGTTATAGGTTTAAAATTAGCGTATTCGTGTGACATGAAGCCACTAAAATGTTTTGATCGTCGCATTCGCATAACACGGATAAAAAACTAGATTTATTTCGAAAGAAAACAACAAAAAACTAATAGGTAGTACGCCTAACCGAAAAATAAATCGTGTATGGTTAAATTTGGAATATTGTCACTTTTATAATTTCACAAATAATTTTAACCGCATGACAGGAGAAGAAATTTTCAGCTCAAAACAAGTTTACTGGGAAAATTCACCGGCAAAAGAGGAGTAATATTGGATCAAAAACATGCGTTGTAGAAGGAAAATTATTCTTTGAGCCTATTTCGGTGAAAAGGGTTCTTTAATGCGAGTCTAGAAAATGAAACAAGGAAGTTCACACACAAAAAAAGCTGTGAAATGTTTTACTACACAAACTGAATGCAAAACTCAGGATTTTCTCAAATAAATTTTCTATTCATCGTTTCCACCAAAAACTAACAGCGTCGAACGAAAGAAGTGGATTTTCAGCCCAAAAATTAATGTCAGTGTAAGGTAAGTACATGCTATTTTTATATCAGACCGAAATTCAAAACGACAGGAAAGTATAGTCCACTGAAAATAGCATGTAAAACAACTTTTATTCTGGAAAATTGATATATTTTCTTCTTTTTTTCCCCAAATTGTTAGTGATGGGTGTCCTAAATAACATACTAAAAATCTCTACCACTACCCTGCTTGACTCAATGGGAATGAAAATAAATGTGCCTCCCAAATCAGTGTTTTGCAGTTTTATCTGGAAATATCAACTGTAACTAGAAAATAGCTCAGTTAAAAAATGTTGAACATTATATTTACCATAAATAAGGTTACTATCACTTTCTAAGTATGATGCTCCGGGCCCCCTAAAAAGTGATTATGAAAAATAAAACTTTCTCAAAAACTGTTGTTTCTACTGAACTATTGGTCTCATTCATTTGATTCAGCGATAAAAAATACATACAATTTGATACGTTATGTTGTTCCTGCTGAAAATTTTCAAACTGGCTGGAAACATTGAAAAAACAGCTAAAAAGTAGATTTTTATGCACATTTTCCATTCAACCTCATCTTGCTATAAACTTTATTCTTGTTTTAACCAACTACAATTTGAAAGATTTTCCACTGCCCTATCACAGTTTTGCTAGGAGCGCTATATATCTGCGGTCAAAAACATAATACTTAAAATTTACATGAAAACTTACTTTTTCAACTATATTTTCAAAGTTTCCAACCTATATGAATCATTTTTAGCAGGAATAACGTAACCTATCATAATATGCTACGTATTTTGCAGCACTAAATCAAGTTGGTAAGACCAGTAGTTTTTGAGTTATTACCAATTTTGTTTCAAGTTTTTACAGATACAATTTATATTTTCTGGTTCTACGAGTAGTGGCAACTTGCCACTAGCCATTCATACTTATATATACGATGTGTTTTAACATCCTGAGACAAGAAAAATAACTGTTGACACACTCCTCTCACTCTCACTGCGTGACAACAGATTTTAGCAACTGCCTCAGCACAGTCACATCTCCTCCTACATTTCTTTCGCAGACATGTGTCCTTTACACATGTCAGGTGCACATGACTCATAGGGGTATCCCCACAATACTAATTTCTGCTGTATTTTTATTGAAGCAGATTTTTTGCAAAAAGATCTGTTCTTCTGAAGTACTCCCATTGTCTCTGCCACCAAGTAGTGGCAACTCGCCACTGCTCATTTATACTTATATATACGATGAGTTTTAACATCCGGAGACAAGAAAAATAACCGCTGACACTCACTCTCATTATGTGACAATGGATTTTGGTGACTGCCTCAACCCGGTCACATCTGCCTACATTTTTTTAGCAGACATGTGTCCTTTGCGCATGCCAGGCGCGCAGGACTCCTACAGATATCCCTAAGATACTATGTTAGCTTAACTGAATACAGAAAGTGATATTTTTCATGTTCAACTTTTCAGGAGCAGGAAGCATCAAACACAAAACGTGTTAAATGACCTTTTTTTGTTGTAAATTTAATGTTCAGTATTTTTTGGTCGAACTATTTTCCCCTTACAGTCTATATTTCCCCATAAAACTGCAAAACACTGATATGGGCGTACATTTCCTTTCATTCCCAATGAAGCAAATGGGTTAGAGGTTGAGACTTTTAGTACGTTATTTAGGATGCCCATTCACAACAATTTGTGGGGAAATAAAGGAAAATACGGCAATGTTTCAGAACAGAATTTCTTTTTTAGAAATGTATGAATTCGAATTCTTCTCACAACACAAGTATCCAACTTTTATTTTTGTTCGATTCATAATAAAACCAACTCAATAGGTACTTTGGCACATACCTAATATAAGCACTCACAATTCACAAAATAATGCATCTTATCATCATCTATATATGATTGAAAGTGGATTAATACATTAATTAAATTTTCCCAATGAAAATTACCTAAATCTTCTTTCTTCGAAGGGTGCCTTTTCTGAGAAATCTTGATTTTTAACAAAACTAAATGAAGATATTATGATATGAGTATTATTTTTCTTTTACGGCAGACTTCGGAATATGGGGAAATCAATAATAAGTTTCAACATTGAAAATAAACGACCTTCTTCATTATGTACGGTATTGTTTTAAAGTCGCATTTTTCAGTCAATAACTTCCAAATCATATGAACGCGTGCCCATGCACTCAGTTTATGTGTATAAAGTAAAATCTAGTTTGAAGAAATCCAAATCGAAAGACGAATAAAAAACAATTTGTTCGACAGATTGCAATATTATTCGATTATCACTCAGAATGGATGCAGAAATATAATGCAGGGGCAATCCAAAAAATTAATCCAGCGATACACCATGTTGAGCAAAAACAAATTAGGTGCCTTCAACTAGCAAAAAATATAATAACGCTTCTTTGAAGCAACGGAACGAATTTCATAGGTAATATGTTGAACCACACACTTGCATCATTTTTATGAAGAATAATTAGAATGTACACTTTTGAGTTTGAGTCGAGTCCATAATTTACAAAATTATCGAAGAATGATCGCATTCGCATCTGTGATTTTGTATCCTGGGAAATTATCTTCATTAGAAACTGAAGAAGTCCTAAAGGGTAAAAGCTTTCGATGAAAGAACTGCGGAATACCCCTCCTCCATCACCGCTCAAAATACCGAATTCTGCTCTGAAAACAAATCAGACAAAACATGTTTAGCTTTAGGGAAGTTATAAATACGTACACTGAAGTTGCTGTTCTCGTATTTATACATTGCAGCAATCAGAATTCAAACTTGATAAATCCTCAATTGAGAGATGTTTGAATTTCTCTTCTCGAATAGAGGTTTTAATTTATGTTTTGAAAAAGTTATAATATCGACACTTTTACAATTGACAGTGTTTAGCTGTTGCTTCTTTTCTGGACAGTTACAGAGTTTAACCGACGAATATTCCAAATTTTCAGTCTGTATAAAATGAAACATGAAGACTGAAGTTCAGAAAGATATAAATTAAAAAGCTAACTTGAAAAATGAAAAGAAGAAGAACCATTGTTCGAAGTCGAACTGTTTAAAATCGATTTGAAGACTTTTTCCGATGGTAATTTTTACAAGAAATACGATGGTCACACCGATTCTGTTGAAAAATGGTACTTCTAAACGAAAACAAAAAAACTCTAACGCAGCAACAGCTTCGTTAGAAAAAGTAGTTTTTGAAGCATATAAAATTAGGTAATCACTAAAAAGTTACTGATAGATTGTAATAAATATTTTTTCCGAATTACGTTCCTATTGGTCCAAAATTATGCATTTTATTGACGATTTTACACAGCCTGGCGAAGACAGGTCTGACGACTAGTATATATATATATATATATGAATTTGAGTTATAAGTGCCAAAAATTTTCCTTGAGTTATGATACGAAAAACGCACCTACCCCCACCAACAGGTCGTTCCGTGATACCAAGATTAATAAGTAGTTTTTCAATAGAAAACCTAATTAAAAGACAGAAACAACCATTTAAATAACTATGACCGTTTCAGAAACCTAGTATTCTTCTACTAGAAAACTGAATGAAACATACATACGGTTTAAGGAGTAAACGTTTTACTTTTCGGTCGCATATCGGTATAAGTACAGAGACTTCGAGGAATATTTTTCTACCATTTCATAAACAAAATATTTCTTGACGATACTTTTTGACTGCTTCAGGCTTAAATTCATCTTATTTAGTACATTTTTATATGATTTTATAATAGTTACTAACGTAAAGAAATACAAGTAAGCCGTAAAGTCAACAAATGGTTTTCTAGCTGGAAATAATTTGAGTTTTTTGATTTCGAGCCCTTGTTTGGAGGTGTTTGGAAACAAATACCTGCACTAAAAGTACCGAAACCTCTGAGGTGAGCTAACTTCAGAAAATCCCAAATTAATTCAGATCTATTATATAACCAACCGTTTTCACTATATTTGCGAAAAAACAAAACAAGGTACACATTTTGTGATGCCCTAGGATTGGCTCACCTAGGAGATTTAAGCACTACATATATTCACCTTTAAACATCTCTAAACGAAGCTCTGAAGTCAAGAAAGTTGTCCCAAAAATTTCTATTCAGAACGCTTCTGTGAGCATTTCTTGACTGCAGACTAAGGATATAGTTTGGATTCAAACCACCGCGTTTGATTAGCACTTCCATCGTCATACTGTAAGAAGTGAGATACAAATATACGGGCGAGTGTGTATTTCCGTAGGTTTCACACCACATTTTAAACTTATAGAAGTGAATTTAAAAAAATTCATTTTAACGTAAACTTATTTAACGGCGAATGGCAAAATTTTGTTTCTCCATGAAAAATTAGATTCGATTATGAGCAACTTAGGTCAGTTTTAGAATCAATTCCATAATAATTCTTCAAAATTTCTCAAAAAAGAAGAAAGAAGAGGATTTTACTTACAATTCACATCGAGAAATGACAGATAAAAAAAATTGCGAAGTTATTCGACACAAAGGACCAAAATTAAGGTTTGTAACACAAGTGACTTTTTTAAACAATGAAAGTGTTTTACTTCCCACTCAAGAAACTAAATAGGTATCATTTCTTATTCTGCATGCATCAAACCAGTCTGATGTAGATTGTAGATTCTTGCAAAACTATAAATGATGAATAACATAACATACACGAAATTTAATTGTAAAATACATTTCAGTTTCATACTGTAATAGATTAATTTGTTTCAATCCATTTACTTCGGAACTTTTCTTTCAAAATCAAAACGTAGTATTGAAAAATACTGAAGAAACAGATTTTTAACACAGTGGCAACCGCTCAGTAGAAAAACATCTCCTTTTTTCCCAAAAAAGTGGTGTCCCATTTAACCAATGCGGCGTTTTCAGATGCAAAAAAAAAGTAAGTAGTAGAAAAATTTGGGCACACATCATTGAAAAGATTGAATTGTCCAATATTTATAAAAAAACGAAAAAGGTTGCCTGAAGGTTCCCAATGAAAGATGATAATAGGGCCTACTGATTCAGCGTATTCCAGGGCATCTCTTGGTGGAGCTTGTCTGATCAACTTGTACAATAAAACATTTAAGACAGGCAGAATAATGACAGAATAACAAGAACTATCTCTACTCAACTGAAATGAGGTTATTATCTCTCAAATGAGAGAGTTTAACACAAATTTTGCCATTTTTATCAAATGCCTTGTTTCAATAAATCGATGTGTTGTCCTTAATACACAGTCTTTCTTTCAGTTTTAGTAAGTTTGTTTTAGGACTTCCCTGATTTGTCCCAAATAAACGGTTATCCCCTTTAATTGGGTGTCTTATTAAGATTTCCACGTATTTCATTTGTACCAAAAAAAAAGTAGGACTGACTTATTAAAATGAAATATATATATTAGGAATAAAATTAATAGGTATAGCGATGAAAACATACTTCAATTTTTATTTTTAAATTTAATTTTGTAGTTTTCTTTGCCAATGAAACATAAAATTCAACTCATTTAATTAAATAAGAAAAAATTTTGAATTTTATTAGAAAATTGAAGGAATAAATTACAGAAACAGATCGACCTAAATATAGGAAAGTAGTAATTTTCACTTTTAATTCCTTCCATTTCAGCGATTCTGATCACAAATTGTATCACCAAACAAGTATATATTCACAATAAAAAAACCAAGGATTTTCTGGGGTAAAATTTGACATTACTACATACTAGAAAATTATTCACATTTCAGCTTCTAGATTTTGATACCAAGTTTTATTTAAACATTCGACTGCCAACTTAAATTATCTAAAATAATCTTTGTGGAATACCTTGTTGTGAAAGAAAATTCACACAAGAAGGTACTCAACAGATTATTTGCGTGTTCTGCCACTTCATATGTAAACATACAGGTAAAAAACCTGGGCAAACACCTGCAATTTTAGAACCAGTTTGGACGGTTTATATAGAGGCTTATTTACACGCACACAAACACACATACGTAGTGATTACATACGTCAGTGTATAAGAGTGGTTGTCATTTTTTGTAGAGATAAGAAACAGCCGACTGGTTCGTGTATCGAATTGTGACATCACCATAATTGTTGGATTAGTCACGGTTCTGTACTCGTACATTACTTGCACATACATACAAGTAATTATGATAGAATGTAATTTATGAATTTGTTTTACATCATAGAGATGAATATTAGCCAGCCTTTTGGCGGCGATTGTTGTCAGGGGTCTGAGCCCTTTTACCTCATTCGATTAATGTTCTCACAATCTTACTTTTGGCTTTAGATTATCAATTTTTAACAGAATTTCCAATTTACGATGCTAATATGTTAAATTAAATCTATTCATTGACATAAAAATTACTATTCAGCATTTTTTTTATGAAATAAACATAAATTAATACGACAAAATCGCAACAAATACATCGAAAATAATTTTTAGCCATGAATCAAACTGATGAAAAGTTTTAAAATGGTTTTCCATCACTGAAAATCTGCTATACCTACGAATTTAAATAATTTTTGCCTCAGATGCAAGAATTACTGTTCTCTTGGTGAATATAAAGAATATAGGTAACACAGACGTTTTTGAGATGAAACGTGTATGCCATTCTGTGAAAATTGAAATTTATCTCAAGACTGATAAAGATGTAGATTCACAATGAAGGAAAATTTTATAACGATGAATGTAATAAATTTGTAATGCTTAGAGGTCGAGAAAAATTATTTTCTGTAAAAAAATAAAAATTATTCACCTGAGTAATGTTCGTTTTTCTGGATACTAACAGACAGGTTATTATTGCATACTTCATGGAAATTAAAACTAACTAATTCCAAGCACTTTTTTGCACGCCAATTATTAATTACAATTATTATTATAACTAAAATAATATTTTTCCCTTCATTTTCTTCTCTAATTTATATTTTAATAATATAACGTTTAATTTTAAATAATGCGATTATTGACTTATTCTTCTACTTTATTAGTATTTTTAATTTTTTTTTATTTGAAATTAAGTTTATTAAATAATTATTTTATATTTATATTTTATATAGATAAACTTGGTTTACTAATCATAGATTTATACCAATTATAATAGAAAGAGTAACCATAAATAAATTCATCGAATAAATCAAAAAAAACTTTTTAGGTAGAGTAAAAGGAATGAATACGATAGCAGTAAGGAACTTACTGGAACTGAAACGAATACAGTTTCGAAGGGAACCAATAACAATTCAAAAGTTCATAACTTATTATGTCCATTTTTTTCTCAATCAAATATCTGCACACCCAGGATGTTTAAATTAACAAGGGTTTCCATCTCATCTCAAAATGGGTACTAACTAAAAAATAAAAATTTTCAAATACGAACGGAAAATTAAAATTGCTACTTTATTATCACGCTGCATTAAAATATGCAGAATATTAAGGAATAAAGACATCGATTAAAAAGAAAATTAAGATTTCAAGAAAAGAAAGTTACCGAAAACTTTGAAACCATATTACTGAGGGAGTGAGTTGAAGTATCTCATAATAAACTATATACGTCTCAATTGTCGAATCATCGAGCTAATTCAAACACTCACTGAAACATCAACATTTTAAGGTTGAATTTTTTGCACATTTTAATGCATCAAAAAATACAATTTCTTTTTCATTTGCTGAAAATTATGATTTTTGGATTTGTAAAAAGGTCTGGATGGTTTCAAAGTATGAATTTCAATTATTCTTTCAAAATAAGGTTATTTTAATTACCTATAGGTAGTACCTACGTAAGTTATATTGTTTCTTGGTTAAATTACTTTCACGTCGCTAATTTTAACAATCTGAGCTAACTTCGCTTATAGTTGCACAAAAGTGGATTTAAATTATTCCGACTTACTTAAGTCCGCTTTACTCGAGAAACAAACATTTTTGATACCTACTCTAAAAAACAAAAATAAATAAATAGGCCCTTTTCAACCACTTAGGTACCTAATAGACGAAATTTTATACAGCTTTAAGAGGTCGCAGAGTGCCACTTGATAGAAGTGGATTTTTGGAGAAAAGACGATTTTCATGTTCATATTTCGCATTGGTTTCACTCGAATCTCATTTCTAGCTTCGCAAAAACTATTTTCCATCTTTATGTGAGAATCATGATACAAAAATGTGCGACATTTTTCATCGATAATATGAGAGAATAATGAGTCGGCTCGAAGAAAATAAATTCATTTTCAGATGCGTTGGAAAGGTACAGAAAACACTAAAGCGTGAATATAAGAATACTTTTGCTGTTTTTTCAACAGAATGCATCAAAACAATTTGACGAATGCTAAGATAATGAAGAAAGTGGAGGATTATCTTGTTCAGCCATAATTTAACACGTAACTGAAATGAGAGGACTTCATAGAGCCAATAAGTTCGAATAAGGTCTCATCATGCTACAGAAAGAAATATTTTACCTATTACCTATTACTGTCAAAAAGCTCATCGAAATGTTCGTAAATTATACATCAATAAAAACACAAATTACGTCACGGCCAAAAGCTTAAAATTGAAAGTATCTAACCTTCATTCAATTTAATGACTTGCTGACTTATTTCACAAATTCTAAACATCCGGAGAAGTTCACATCTTTCGAATAATCTGAACTTAATCTATATTTTTGGCGCATTAATATGAGACATTTTGTATCCGTTGTGTTCAGCGTTAATCACAAAATTTGATGATAGGCATCCTGCATATCTAAAAAGACGTTCGTTCCAGGCGAATTTTCCATCATTAGCTGTTATCACTTACTGTTTATGGATAGATTGAGATGCTCATATTTCTGTTTAACGAATTTTCTCAAACTTGGGACCCATCTAAACGGTTTTTTTGCACCCATAAACCTCTATCCTGTAAATTTTAGCCACACTGTTGGTCAACTTATCCAGAACGCGTTTACATATAAACATACATGCACACATACGTACATATAATTATTGCTCGTATTATAATACAAAATAAGATAAGATAGAATAGGACATAATAGGATAGGATATGATAGAGTAGGATAGATATGACAGAATAGGATGGGACAGAATAGGGTAGGACAAGAAAGAATTTATTTTTTAGACTTACAGTTATTACTCTTATTTTATTTTAATAACTACCGCGCATTTTTCGCTTTTCGAAACGAACTTCGACGACCCTACGTTCAGAATTTCTTTCACCTACTAAGCGAAACAATTATCTGTTACAATACCTATATCCACTGATAAAATCAAATTTTCCCACTGACTTTAAGTAACTTTCGAATAATAACCAAGACTTTAAATTCTTAACATCAGTATAGTAACATCTTGGACATATACCACTAATCCGACATATTTAAAAGATCACATGTCGAAAAGAAGAACCTACTTAAAATTCACAAAAAGCAAATATCTCGATTAAAAGAATAAATCAAGTAATTTTAAGATATCGTAATTCGGTGGAAACATCTTATGACATACGTAACTCGGAAATAATTTTGTAAATTGTATATTTTATTTTGGTTTCTTTGCTTCTTTTGGCAGATGGATGTAGCCCAGTACCTAATGCATTCCATATTTGAATCTTTTTATTTTAGGCCATCAAAGTTCTCAAGATTTTCAAAACTATAGCGCAATGAAAACATTATCTGAATCAAATAAGTATTTAACAGTATTCCAAAATTATTCTGCAGATTTTCACTAACTCACAAAGTCGACGGAATTAGTACCCATAATTATTATTATTATTATTATTATTATTATTATTATTATTATTATTGTGGGGACATTACTCGTATGAGGTAATAGGGGCTCGCACCCCTCGACGACAGTTGCCGCCCAAAGGCTGGCAATAATCGTCTTTATGACGTTAAACGAATTTACACTGGTGCGTTTGTATGTTCGTACCTGTACGTACGTACAGGTAAGATACATTGTACGGGCCGAGATCAATTACCTGATAACAATCTCGGTAATGTCACAACCCGGTACCAAACGCACTGCGTCGTTTCTTATCACCTCAACGGAGACAAGAAACGACGTAACGCATGACATAATTACGTACATATACGTATGCATGTGTGTCAGTGTGCATGTACCAAATCCTGTATATAAACTCTCAGAACCGGCTCAAAAATTGCCAGTGTTTGCCGAGGATTTGGCTCTCCCATACTTAATCGTATGAAGTGGCAGAACACGCAAATACTGTTGAAGACCTTCTAGTGTGAATATCTCTCACGACAAGGTATTCCACAATTATTATTATTATTATTATTATTATTTTCAGAAATTCATAATTCTGGTTTCTTTATATTTCTTAGATAATAAGTGTCAAAGAAAGTGAGTTTTAAAGATACTGCTACTATTAATAGAGAAGTAAAATAATTACGAAGAAAGACATTCTTCCTATTATCAGAAAAGCCACCGATTCAACAGAATACCCCGAAATGGAATAATTAAAAATATTTATGTATATATTTCCAATGAATTATATGTACAATTATGATATGATTACTATGCTAAGGGCTAAAAAAGTAAGAACAAGAAACCGAATCACCAATTTTAACGAAATGATTTGTTGAAAAATATGGAGAACAACTTTACTAGATGAGAAAAACATTGGTAAATCTTTCAAATGGGTATTAACGAATGAAAATCCATTAATAAGAAGATCGGCAAGAAAATATGGAAAAATAACTAGATCGGGATTGGAAGATGATAAAAAATTAAACATTCAAGAACATAATGTAACTTTTATCGTTTTTAAAATGTTATTTTTTCTACGTTCGCTTAATTGAAGCTTTCAAACTGAAATTTCTAGAAGATATTTCACAGCATTTTCTACATCGACAGCCAGGTAGGTACATAAAGTATAAGACTAATACGTCAGAAAATGGAAAACTTCAACTTTGAAAAATATTTAATGATACTTGGAGGCCAGCGATCGCACTAGTAAAGAAAACAAAAACACAAAAACACTTCAAGACCTTGAAGATATACAATCAGGTACCCTTTCACTGAACGAAACCTGCTCCATATTCATGACACATACCTAGTTCTTAGAGAAAGATTCAAGTTTCAAGAATAATCTTCTTGGCAAGGAAGTAACCCTAGAGTGGTGACATTTAGAGAATCCCCCCTTTGTTTCTCCAGTCTTTTCCTGCAATACACTTGCAGGCAATTTTGAAAGCATCTATAAAATGGTAAAAACACAGCTCCGCAGGTGCACCAAAACATTTTGAAAATTTTCGTTACACAAGTGCAGGTGTCATCGGGAATTCCTCGCTTCCAAAGCATAAAGCCGACTTTTTAATTTAAAACACCACAAACTTCTTGTACAATAATTCTCGTCATAAACAAGCCATGTACACAGTTTATGGTGATTCCTTTAATGTTACCACTTTCGTAACAATTTTATAGTAAATACAAACAAACTTTTTTACTAATTAATTTAAAATACATATACATATAATTTTGCGCGTTTTTTCTACTTTCATCAAGGCTAAAACCGAGAATCGAATATATTTCAGTGTTTCAGAGAAACTGACGCAAGCCAGACCACATTTTTTCGGAAATATTTCTGCAAATTTGCCAGAAGTAGCTTACATGTTTAATTTAGTGAACTCGATTAAAATGCATTGTGGTTTTATTATAGGCACAGATCTTCCCAAGGCACTTCGGTATATAATCGGATGCATTCTTTTCATTTTCCCTGCTTTGGTCTTTTTCACCTCAACTTCCAATATTTCTAAAGCAAATTATATAATTGTGAAGAATTTTTTTTTCAAATAATGTTAGCATTCGTACTTTTTTTTTTCTTGAGAACGGTTTAGTGATTTAGTTAAGTAGTTACAAAATTTTGCACAAGTACAACTTCCTAATAGCATAAACGTAAGAAATGAGGAATATACTAATCAACTTTTAATTTTATGTTAGGAAAGTAATGGCAATTTCAATTTCACTGTTTACATCATTCACGACGAGCGAACTAAGAATCGAATGTAAGAACGATACTTAAGTATACCAACAGTGACTCGGGTAGATAATTTATACTACTTAGTAGGCGGAGACGCTGCGTAGAAGTTCATATCTCCGATACTTATGTACCATTCAATTATTTCTTACTCAAGTACCTGCAGTTCTTGCATATTACAAAAATAACTAAAGTAATTCTCATGATAGAATTACTACTTAAGTAACTTTCTTACTTCTTACATTCGGCTTCAAGAAATCTACACTTTCACCATTCCCAAACAAACAGTAGATACGTTCTAATAATTATAATACGTACACAACAGAATCTTTTGCATCAGAAACGGACGACGTTCACTCAGTATAAATGATAGTTTAATCCACTACTTAGTCATAAATTTTGAACACAGCTCGGGTTTTTGCTTTTAACACAACTGAAATACAGAACTCTTCCTCATTATTATAATTATCAGAAGATAGAAAAAAATTTACACATTCCTACAAAAAGTTGCTTACTTTACAATGGTAGTAGGCTATATGCAACAGAATGATATAGATACGCACTTACGAAAGTTGAGAACATATTTTTGAGAATTACGAGCGAAATAATTCACTTGGATTTTTTACAAGTTGATACCGAACTCGAAAATTATTTCTGGCTAACGAAGATTAATACTTTTCAAATGTCACACTAAATCTACGAAATTACGGAGCTTAACTGCTGAACTGCTGATAAGCCTTGATAAGCCAATAAGATAACTTAAAACCTTACCCAATCACTGCTACATTCTTAGCGGCGGTTAATGTAAACTGTTAATGCGGAAAATTGCTGCTTTAAAGCGATAAAATTTGACACAAATTAAACATTAAAAAAATTTCTAACCAACCATCCGACTAAATCGCGACCATTAACAATAATTTTACAAAAAAATAAAAAAAACACTAACAAAAAATTCCTAAGTTTTTTCCTTTGAAATTAAAAAATTTTCCACAAAATCTGTCTCAGCAATAAGTGAAAAAAAAAACACATTTACACCCGAACAGACTCAGAAAAAAGTGAAAGAAAAAACAACAATAAAAGGTAAACAAAAGTGAAATGACGACTGTAATATGGGTATGGCAATCGCAAATTAAATGATAAAACAAAAACTGCACGAACGAGCAGTAAAAAGGATGAAAGAAAAATAGGAGAGTAAAGCGAAAAAAACGCACGACAAAGCAGGACGAGCCAGGACGAGTTGGTTAAAAAGGAAAAAAATACAAAAAAAGGAAATTCCCGTGTAGAGTTACGCGCATTTCGGTTGCGCTTTATTTTGACGTCATAAAAAAGGAAAAGAGAGGGGGCGAGAACGTGGCAGAGGGAGTGAGAGAGAGTAAAGTTCAAAGAAATGGGTTAAGGGATGAACGAGGAAGAGGGAAGAGGAGTGGTTGCCATTTGCGAGTACGCTTCGGTAAGAGTAAAAAATATCTCGATTTTACTAACTTTCCGTGAAAACCGAGAAAACTTGTTTTTTTTTTGTTTGGTTTGGTTTGTTTTTTTTTTTTGTTTTTTAGTTTTTTTGGTGCAAGTTTAAGCAACGTTATCATCAATATTTTTCCTCCACAATGACGTTGGTTAGGGAGGTGAAAACGGAACAGCCTTTGCCTTTTTTAGACAAGCATTAAAAGGTATGGAAAGTATTTTTGAATGAAATCGCTTTCTTCGGTAAGAACGAACGAAAGAGCTTTTGATTTTATTAATGAATGGTTGAAAACTTTGTTCACAACACAGGGAAGCTCGATGATGAACTTTCCTCCGTTTATTGATGGAAAACAGAAATTATTTTTTAGCGAACAATGTGATCCGTCCAAAAGTCGATATAAGCTTTTAGCGAACACGACGATGTTGGAGCGAAAAAAAATTAAACGAGCACTCATTGATCCTTTTTGAAAGGGAAAGGGATGAAAGTTGAAAGACGTGACAAGTATCGTTCAAAAGTACCATACCACAATACTATTAAACGTACGAAATGTTATCATGTGGTAGCTTTTGACTGAAGGTTTACAAAATTCAACACTGATGAATTTAAAAAAAAAAAATCAAATTCAGAATTCAATAATTTTGTTTTGCGAATAAAAATAAAAAAAGGAAAAGTAGATGACATTAAACAAGTATCAAATAAAGTGAGATACCTACTTATTAAGCCTAATAAAATAAGTTAAAAGCAGAGTTGAAATTAAATTAATATTTACATTGGGTTGGGTGGGCTCCAGAATTAGGGATAAAAATGCTTCACCCCTTATATCTGGTATTTTCATCGGGGGGATCAGACAAGTGATTACCTTCAGTTTTTAACGACTGCATACGGAGGAGGTTATATGTTTAGCACGAGCTATTTCTGGAACTACACGGATTTTCGTTCGCTCAGAACAAATAATGTCCCACTTATAGATTTTAATGAAAGTAGGCTCAACATGTTCTTGATAACTCACAGAGTGTCTCAGGCTATTCAACTTTGAAAACAAAATAATTAGAACGGTGTTACTGAACAAAATATGAATTCAAAGATTGAAAAAATTACTGCCAAGAATTTGGGTATATTCCCAATAAGAGCTACTCATTCAGTGTAATGAGATGTAATGCGGGTTGATTGGTTATTTCATTAAAAGCATACAAACCAATAGCAAAATTATTTCACAAATTCAGCAGGATTTTTAGGATACGGTATTTCTCTATGTTATATATATTTGGGATACGCGCCGGTGTAGTTTAGTTAGTCATTAGTGGTAGTAAGTATTTCTCAGAGTTAAATTTTTCAGTATTATAGCCTATGCTTATTTTACTGCTGAAAGATACTTAACCAAACATACAGTATTTTCCAAAAATGGGTTTAAGAAAAGTGTCAAACATGGTTCTTGAAATAAGTTCAGTTTTTACGCAATACCACGGATTTTTTTTTTCTATATGTTGAAAGCTGAGGATTTCAGGTTTAATATCCCATGGTTTTGGAAGTGAGGAATTTGAATTTTAATATTGTTCCTTATTATAAACTGATAAATCATAAAATATGTATTTTGAGGAGCTGAGTTCAAATTTTGATTCCATTTTTGAATTTAATAATTTCCTGGCACCCATGACCCGAGAAAGGGGGTATAGATAATATTTCCACATATAATTGTGTGATACATCACTGAACATGTTTTCTAAGGCACCGAGTTCAAATTTTGTGTCCATTTTCTGATTGAATCAATTCCCGGACCTCGTGTGTCCTTCAGTAGAGGTTACAGGTAATATTTACACATATCATACCATGATCCATCATAAAACAAGTTTTTTGAGGTACTGGATTCAAATTTAGGGTCTAATTCCAGACTGAATCACTCATTAGGGGCTTCCTTGACAACAAAAAGGGCATTAGGATAATATTTCCACATATGATTGTGTGATACATCATAGAACATGCTTTTAGATGCGCCGAGTTCCAATTCTGAGTCCATTTTTGCATTGATTCACTCCTTCCCCTTTAATGACTCCCAAAAAAGTACTGAAAATTACTTTTTGAAAAACTACGTCAGATTCGGTGAATGTGTTTTCTCAGGGGCTAATTTCAAATTTATGATTCATTTTTGGATTTAACCATTCCTTGAATGCCCTCCAGCCCCAACAATGGTTTAGGATAATATTTTCAATAAGGAGCACTTGGATTTCACCCCTGCTGTGTGTACGTACTATGCTACATCTTTTTTTTAAATTGATAAAAATATTTAATTGTATTCTTATCTTCCCTGTTTTCTCATGTGCCCTGTACTAATACAAAATAATATATCATTAACGATTTTGTATTATGGTTAGTAAATTCAACAAAACAGTGTTTACCATTAAACAATTAATTACAAGTAAATTACATATATATACTATTAAAAAAAAAGAATGTATTAATGTTTTCTGCAAATCAATCAAAAACTTGTGATTAAAGTGAATTAAAAGATAAATAATTTTTAATTATGTTAAAAACGCGTTTTTATAGATAAGCTTTTATTTTAATTTTTTTTTTTTGGCTTTAGCTTTATGCGAAATAAATATTATTTTGTTGCGGAAGGTTGGCTGCATTATTGGTATATTTTGTAATCGCAATAGTGAGTAGAATAAAAACATAAAAACAAGTCTCTCAATCATTACTTTTCAGGAAAATTGAAATATTAAAAATTTTTGTAAAAAATAAAATCATCAAAACTTTTCTTCAACCGAACAACGCCGGCACTGGCTTCACTTTAGATCAGAATAAGATGGTGTCTCTCTCTCGATCATACATACAGATAGTATGTGTTTTGTTGAATACTTGGAAGGCTGTTTACATCAACATATATTCATTAAAGAGATTGTGAATGATTTATTAATGATTATACTTCAAACTTGAAGTTGTCACAGTGATTCTTCACACATATTATATGTAATTGCCTATCTTCATTAAATGTATATTAACATATAAATGTTAATATGAGCGGTAATTGGTAGGGGTTTTAACTTTTCGTCAGCTTCTGCTGCTAGGATTTGAACTTATAGTTCCGGAGAAGAAAGACATTCACTTTAACATCTGGTCAAAGTGAGTTAGTTTGTAGAAAGGAGATGGTTTGCAATTAATTTAAATTTATTTTTCTTCTTTTAAAATTTTTTACTATGACAAGAATGCTGAACTTTTTTTTTCTAAGTTCTAACTTGATAAATGGAAGAGTCTCTTTAAAGTTTTACTGTCTCACTTTTCCCAACTGAAAGGCCTTTTTTCGCAGCGAGTTATAGTGCATCAATTTTTTTCCTACAAAATTGAGTTTTTTTCTTCAAATTTCTAAAATCCTGCACTTCCTGCCCTTGTTGCAAAAAATAAATAGTGTTTGAGATGAAAAAACAAATTTCACTCACGTGAAATTTGCACAAGCTGTAAGCAAGTTTAAGAAACATCATATTAGTGAAGAAATTGCCTACTTTCCCCACTAGCTAGAAAATATACAAGTATATGGTTTCATTTTAATTACTACTACAACGAAATATAAGTAAGTTCTGGTTCAAGTCACAATGTATAATTTATAGCTGCAGTTGTCATACAGTGAGAAGTATGATACATGTCTGTGTGTGTTCACCGGGTTTCACTCAACCTTTGCACAATTATAAAAGCGTATTTTTATGGATTTTATTCTACTTGCTTATAATTGCAATTTCACAAAGTGTTTTAAGCAGCCACCAAAGTGCTACAATTGCGCTTGATTTGGTTATGTATGTTTGTATAAATGGTACGTGCGCCAAAGTATACTAGGTTGTTTCACTTCACATAACGTTTTACAATAAATTATAAAACCGAATTAAAAAAAAAAAATTCATTTTTAATGTAATTACTTTTTTAAATAAAATAAAAAATTTAAATTATTTATAATTATTTTCCACATTTAATGCACAGCAAACATCACAAAAAACTGGTTTTTGTAAGTTTAATGTATAGAACCTTTATACGACACTGTAGTGTAGTCTATAGCACAATTTTTACCTGGCTACAGGCTTCGAATTGCGTTTTTATGGATTATTTGTTTTGAAATTTATTAATTCATTTTTATATTTGTTTGATTGTATCAATAAGTTACCTTGATTTATGATTTTTGAACGTTTCCACTTTAAAACTTCTGTTGCATTACGGTGTTGAGTTTCCTCATCATTAATTAAAAATCTGAATGTTTTGTGACTTGTACGTGTCTACGAAACAAATTTTTTTTTTTTCTAATATGTTGTTAGACATTCGTGTCTATGCAAAATCTGAGGCTGATTCATACAAATTGACTCCGTGATGAAGTTAGAACCAAAAACACCACTCCCTTCAAATAAAGAAATACCCCCATTAACAGCTGAAGCCAATAATAGATTAAGTGAGTAGATATTAATTTAGTTGCACGAATATACAATATACTATAGAATAACAAAAAGTATGTAACTAAATGACGGCATATAACGTACACTATCCAGCCTACTCGGAGGGATTTGAGGGCAAGAATTTCAATACTATAGGCTTCAGCAGTAAGACTAGATGCAGAAAGTTTTATGCTACGTTAAGTACAGGATCACAATATTGAGCAAACATCTCCTCGAGTGGAGAGGAGCTTCCAGCTTTGTTACAAAAATATAAAAAATATCATATTTTTATACTTTTTTGTCTCCACTGGAGCCAGTGATGAGCTTAAGAAACATTTAGAGAGTATGCGCTCAAAACACACAGAACAGGAAATTAGGTGAAAAAAATTCTCAAACAGCACCAGCTCCGTTAGGAAAAATAGGTTTTCGAAAATTTCTAAATTAGGTAGTCACTAAAAAGTTATTAATAGATCATAATATATATTTGTTCCAAGTTACATTCCTATTGGTCTAAAATTAGGCATTTTACAGCCAAAATGAAAATGAAAATGAAAATAGGGTTATCAGGAGCACCATATGACCGATCCACACCAAAATTTATAGCAAGTTATAACAGACCAAGATGAATATTTGCTTCAAATTTCGTAGCTATTGGTTGAAAATCACAAATTTTATAGCCAAAACAAAAATGAAAATAGCCACACCAGAAGTACCGAATGGCCGATCCGTAACAAAATCAACAGGTCAGGTCCTTGACTTTACTAATGCTTGTTCCAAATTTTGTAATTATCGAATAAAAACTGCAACCTTTACCGTGTTAACAAGTAAGCACTGAAGCACCATTCCAAGGCACTTTTGCTTGTGCCAGCCCTGGTTTTTTTTTGACATACTTATAGGTAACACTGCAGAATTCGTTTTTGCAGAGGAAGTAACAAACATTTGTGGGTAGTGGCACATGCGCAACGAATATGAGGGAATAATTGACAAAATAATATTGAGAAAATAATTTTGTAAAATAATTTTAACGAATGAATTAACGAATTGTACATTTATTATAATGATGTGTATAAATGTATGTATAAATATAATATGTATAAATATATATGAATTTGGGTTAATAGTGCCAAAATTTTCCTTGAGTTATGAAATGAAAAACAAACCCACTCCCACCCCCCCGGTTGTTCCATAACAACAAAATTAATAAGTAGATTTTCAGTAGAAAACCTGCATAGAAAAATAAATTTATTTCCAGAGAACGAATGAAAACAAGTAATAGCCAGAGAACTTGATATTTACAAACGAGAAATTATTTTGAAGAACTTGTTTATAGAGTATGCGACTCTCAAAATTTTTTCTTTTGCATGAGAGTATGTTGCGCATACAGCACATACACAATGAGCTCATCACTGACTGGATCTAAAAAATTTCTATATTCTGATAAGAAGTGGGTGGTTTCCTTACATTCGTGGGAATAAAAAAAAATTTACCAAGACAGTACGCCAATACTGAACAATGCAACACCTCAAGTTTGCAATTTATTATTAATTTTTTGACAATATCTGTAAGTTTTGCTAAAGAGTAAAGTTGATTTTATTTCTGTGGTCAAAGTCACTTCTTGATAAGTTCACGACAACCTTATTAAAAATAATGTGTGGTGATTCAAATACTTCATCTCTCAGTCAAAATAATTTTGTTTATTACAAATGTAAGGAATTCACAAATTGGAAGCAGAACTGCAAATAAAACTGGAGAATTTTGTAGTAAACAGTGTTTTTGAGTTTTTGATACTATCAAATCCGTTTTCAAAAAATGGTAAAAAAGTGAGTTATCAACGAACAACACGCGTGTTGCTTAGGCTAAATGAATTTACAGCGAATTTAATTTTGCCAAATTTGGTCAAGTTTAATATTGGTTTCTGAAGAAAGAAAAAAAAAAGTTCAATTGATTTTCTTTTGAAGTAATTCTCTTGAAAACATTTTAACCTAATTGGCCAATTTTGATTTCGCTTCAGTAGATCATCAGACAAGTGATGATCAAAACTGGTCTTCATCGTCCAAGGCCGACAATGCGAGATTTAAACAAAGACCATAACCAACGATACGATATTAAGACTAAACACAAAACTTGAGACAAATAATATGAATAAAATGTAAAATAGTCGAAACTTTGCTAGGTACCTTAATGATGCGCAACATGAATAATGTAACATATAAAATGTTTAACTCAACAACTTACTTTCTCTCCACTAAACCATTCATTGTGGTTCGAAGTAAGTTGAGATGCTTCCGTAGAATGATATGAATGAAAAGTTACTTTAATGTAACCATCAGAAATACACGGATCTGGTAAGCAGACTGAGACTTAGACCATGAATATGGTCTTGGTCTTCTTCTTCCTTTTTCTCATCACTAGAACAGACTTGAAATGTAGATACACCAATCGGGCAAAAACATTATGGTACTCAACTACAGTACAATAAAAAACTGACATAATAGTCAGTAGCAGATTTCGCCTATTTCAGTTCTAAAATACCTTTCAGCAGCAGCAGAACAAGGAAAGCGTGTAAATAAAAAGACAACTTGCGAACGCTTATAATAACACAACTTCATTTCCGCATTAACTTCCTCTTCACCGCAAGTCTTCTTTCCAAAAAAAAAAAAGAAATAAAAACCTTCCTGTTGTACCTCGTACTCTTCTCCAAAAATAAAAAAAGTTCACTCCAAAAATAAACTACAAAATGGCGAAAATAGAAACATGAAATACTTAAAGCGCGAAAGAGAAAAATACTTAGCGAGAATATTAATAAAATTTTTTGATCAAAGAGAGAAAGGAGCGAACAGAGGGCTGGAGAGGGAGAGAGAGAGCCTACTTCACGAGGACAAGCACGAGAATCAACTCGAGCGTCCTTTATTACGGCATTTACGTCACATGCCCTCCTCGAAACGATGACGTCAATGTACTTTTCCAACTGACGTCATCAGCAACAGGTAATAAATTCGTTATACGCTTAATAACCCCTCCTGCCTTTTTCCCTTTTTTATTTTCTCTCTCTTCCTTTTCTTCCCCAACTTTCATCTCTTTCTTTCGCCGTGTTTTTATACCATCAAATAACTGGCATTTGCCCGCACTTCACTCCTTACTCTTCACTCACTTACAACACTGAGATAAGAATACATCAAAAAGCAGTTAAAAGAAAAATGAAGGAAAGAAAAAAAAATGGAACAAATTCAATCTATTTTTCTTTCTCCAGTGGCGGTGAACGAATCGTCGTCGTTAAAAGAGAAAATCTACAGAAAATCGTAACCTCATCCCCTTTCGCACGTTTTCCAAGCAGTCGCGAACGCAAAATTTCGTGTATTCGACATGACCCAATTTCGACTTTTCCTTCGAAAATAAAAAAATTCTTCGGGCAGTGCGTCATTTTACGCTTTACGAATTGAAAACAAGAACGCGATTTTCAACGTTCACTTCTAAATCAAAAAACAAAAAAACCAAAACAAAAAAACAAACGTTGGAAATTTTTTCTGTTTGCAGCAACTTCTCTTTTTATCATTTTTGATTAATACAAGTCTATAAGACAAATGACTACCTAACACAACGTAGATCCAGAGTTGAGGAAGCAAACAATATTTTTCAAGAATGAGTTTTTTTTCTCAATGACCTTTTCAAATTATGAGCACGGACTTGGAAACGTTAATGATAAAAAACATTGAATTAACACATTTGACTCTCTGACGTAAGGACTGCCCAAACTGATCTCTGCACTGACAGTGCAAGACCTAGAACATGTGAAAAATTGGAGAAAAAATACAAGGCATGCCCCGGGCATAAAAAGGCGGATCCTCCAAGGTTCAGCCCTCTACCCCAGATTTTTTCCAAACTTTAGGAATACTATTCACCCAAAACCCAACCAATTTTAACAAAATTTTCAATGCACATTCTAAATTATTTAATGGTACCAACAAATTATAAAATAGGTTTTTCAATTTTTTGGTATATATAATTATACTAAAAGAAAATGGTAACATGATAAAACTTTTTCTTTTAGTGTTAATAACAGCTGGACGTATAGCTCCATTTCTTACCAAGTTTGCTGGAAAACAGGATATCAAAATTGACCTCGCAAAAGGGTTAGAAGAGGGGATGATGAAAATTATCCGTTCCAATAGAAAAGAAAACGATTAGTAGCACTTCCCATAATTTTCTTCTTATGTATATACGTATGTACATAAATACGTATGTTAGGAGCAGAACGCAAAATCGCACATTGAGCAAAATAAATGTTTAGAACACGTTTTTGGCTGTTTATAAACACTCGGAACACGTTCTGACCCATGGGCTAATACCACAAGTAGTGATAGCCTAGATGCACATAACGCACTGTGAAAGTTTCTCAATTCCACAATGCGTTCTGTGTGTTTCTTTTATGGCTACAAAAACAATTTGATGGAAAAATAAGCTACACCGTTAAATGATGTTCCAATAGGGTTTTTACTTTACATAGTGATGCATGATTAGTGGAAAACTGTTCGATTATTCAGTGATCGATTTTACCATTTTTTATACCAACTTACAAACTTAATTTTTTAAACACCTAGTATTAATTATAAGGTAAAATAGAAAATGTTTCTTTTGCAACAGCCAGCAAGTAGGATTTTCCTCATATATTTTGTCTATTTCTTTTATAAAAATTTTGTGATTATTGCCAAAGCCTGAATGATATTCGATTTATCGATTAATTTGCAAAAATAAATCTACAAGCAAAAAATCAATTAACTGATTAATCGAAATAATTGTAGCTTCAAAAATGAAAAACAAATCATAGAACTGGCTGAAAAAAAAGAAGAAGGAAAATAATGGTGATTTTAATAGGGTTTTTCGCACTTCTTGCAAAAACCCTAAAAATTAAAAAAAACTCTAGGGCAGCGATACTTTGCTAGAAAACCCAGTTTGCCAATTTTCACTATCAATATTAAAAAAAAAAAAAAAAAAAAAAGATAAAAAATAAAAAAAATGAAAAAAATAAAACCTAAATTAATGCAATGAAGAAAAGACACAGGTAACCTCTTGTGCTGTGAATAATAAAAAGATATACTTCTAACTAAATAATCAACTTGCTTTTCCAGGATTTTAAAGAAATTAAACAAAAGGGATATAAATAATATTTTCACGATAGATTTTCCTTATGTGGGAGCAAGTCTTATATGAGTTTGGTACTTATTTGTTGGGTGGTTTCCTAGAAAACTGGAGAAGAATTTTGATTCACAGTTTTCAGAAAACTACCAGAGGGATCATGCAGAAATTTTCACTATAAATTGTTATTATTTGAATCGAAGTTTTGTGTTTATTGGTTCAGTAGTTTCCAAGAAAAATGTAAAACAAAGATGAAACATTTCTAGAGAAAAGCAAGCGTCAACTTTTTAGCTAAATATATATTTTTTCTTATTAATGGCAGAAATGTTTGTCTTTTCTACATTTCATTAGTTCAGGTTTCATTTTTTTTTTCATTTTTCAATTTTCAATATAGTCAATGAAAATTGGCAATTTGGGTTTTCTAGCAAAGTACCATTGCGCTAGAGTTTTCATAATTTTTTTTCTGTTAAATTGTTTTTGTTACAATAAAAGTAACATACAAAATGTGTTGTGGAATTGAGAAATTTTCACAATGCATTCTATGCATTTAGGCTAATAAGTAATATCACTACATGAAATTTGTGTTGTGGTATAAGCCTATAGCTCAGAACAGGTTCCGAGTATATAAAAACAACCAGAACACAAATTTTTGCAATCTGGAAATTTTTAAATTTCAGAACGCATTCTGAACATTTATTTTTCTCAATGTTTGATTTTGCATTCTGCTCCTAACATAATGTATCACCAAAAATCAAAAATTTGGGTTAATGGTTCTGAGAAAACTGTAAAAGGGATAGCGCTGAAATTTTCAAGGCAGGTAATCATTATATAGGACCAGGTCTGTAAGGAGTTTGTTGCCTTTTAGTTCAGTAGTTTTTGGATCATGCTGAAATTTTCACAACAAACTGTTATTAATATATGTAAGTTTCATAGAATTTTGGCATTTATTTGTACAGTAATTATTGAGAAAATGGGAACAGAAAAAATTATTGGAGAAAGTACTGTGTTTACAGTTTTGAAAAAAATCATAAGGAAATAACGCTGAAATTTCCATAAAAGGTAATAATTGTCTATATGACATAAAACAAATACATGTAGATTACACTTGATCGTAATTACTTGCACATACATGCAAGTAATGTACAAGTACCAAATTGTGACCAGTCTCAACAATATGATGATGTCACAATTACATACACAAACCAGCCCATCATTTCTTATCACTACAAGAAATGACGCACCAGGCTGCTCTCACAATCATACATATCACTACATATGTGTGTTGGTGTGCGTTTAAATAAGCCCACATATAAACCGTCCAAACTGGCCCTAAAATTGCCAGTGTTTGCCCAGGTTTTGGCTTACCCATATGTTTAATATGAAGTGGTTGAATATGCAAAATTTGTAGATTACCTTCTGGTGAGAATATCTTTTCACAACAAGGTATTCCACAAAAAGTTTTTTCTGGACTTTAAGGAAACAACACAAGTGATAAGGCTGAAATTTTCACAAAATGTACCCATGTTGGACTAGGTCTAATAGGAGTTTGGTGTCTATTGATTCAGTAGTTTCCGAAAAAAATGTAAAACAAAAACAAAAACAAATTGCTGAAGAAAAACATGTTGCCCTTATTGCGTTAGGTATCATGTTTGTATTTACAGTGTGAGGGATTACAAACTTCTTTTTGCCCAGCATTAATTTAGGTCATATAGCTTTTTGTTTTGAATTCTGGATGAAAATTGGCAAACTGAGTTCTCTAGCAAATTATTGTTGTACTAGAATTTTTTTGAAATATTTTTAAATATTAAGTTTTGTATATTTTGTTTTTATCAGTCTTTTAATTTTCAATTTTTTCAATTTCTTCAATTTATTTTAATTTTTACAGAAAATTTGTCATGTTGCACCCTGCAAATGATGTAAGATATGCATGCACAATTTTATTCAAATCCACTGGGTAGTTTTGGAGGAGTAGTATTTCTAATATTTGCAAAAAAGCTGTGGAAGAGGGCTTTGCCTTGCAGGCTCCTCCTAATAAACGAACTATAAAATATAAGCAATCTAACAACTTGAATAATTTGCTGTAGCTTATTACAGTTTAATTCAACTACCTATCAATAATAATAAAAATCACGTAAATAAGACCAAGGCTAAGACCAAGATTTGAAAGTGCGATGCCCAAACCAAGACCAAAACTAGACCTATTGACGTAAGACCAACACCAAAACTCAATGTGCTAGACCAAAAACCAAGATCAAGACAAACATTTCCCTACTTATGGCCTGACTTTAGCTCATCCTCACCTTAATGGCAAGTAGTTGACACACATTAGAGAAATTTACGCTTTGATCGTATAGAGGATGTAGGTAAGAAGCTGTATAAATACGACAAAGGAATTCTCGACCCGCCATTACCGTCATTGATATTATGATTAATGGGCACAAAATCGACGAAAAATTTTTTTCTCATACTGTATAGTGTACAACTATCATGGAAAAAAGCTTGAAAATGGAGGGACCAGAGCACTTTTAACCTTGTTATAGCTCCTTATGGTGGATGGATACCCAGGTAAACATAGAAAACCATGCCATCATGTTAAAACCCTATAGTGGCAAGAAGATATCTGGGGGGATTTGTGATAGACCGGATTTGATATAAAATGATATCGACAGCTACCGACACAAATATTGATTACTATTAGAATTATTTTCAAATTTTTTCAAGTAACTGGAGTTCAGGTTTTTGCTTTTTTTTTTACAAATGAAAATTAGCAAACTGGGTTTTCTAGCGAAGTATTGTTATGCTAGTTTCTTCTTTTATTCTACTTTAACTTTTTGACCAACTGCTACATTTTGACAACTAGGAAAAAACTTTTAAAGTTGTAGAGAGCTTCTTCCACCCTCTCTTCTCCCATTTGCAGTGTACCTCACCAGCACCCATAGTTTTTCTACAATTCAAATCACAGACATCTTCTTACTGCATTAAAAATTTATATGCCTCTAATACACTGCGCTATGTAAGCTGTGCAACCAAAAATACATTCATGTTCATCAGTGATCATCTTATAGGAGTTGTAGGTATTCTGCCAGCCCTGGGATCTGAACCATCGACCAGCAGAACCCACCTCATCAACACCAAAACTACAAGAGCCTAAGATGGTGATAAGAAAACTATTCTGATAGGTGTCGTCACTTGAGCTGAATATTTTTTTGGGTATAAAAAAAACATAGATTCCAAATTTTTTATCACCAGATCTAAAAAATGTCTTTAGAAAAAGACAGAGACCTCTAAGAAAGTCAAAAATTACATTTTTAATTTAAGTTCAAAAATATAATCACATGACGAATTAGAAAATTTGAGGGTAAACTGATTTTTTATGTACCTATGTTACTATAACAATTATTTCAACATATCTATGAGCAAAAAACAAATGATGCACAAAGAAGGGTGCAGCAAGGATGTAGAGCAATTTGTTATTTCTCTTTCTAGATGGTATAGAGGTGACACAGGTGCCTCCAATAAACGTGATTTTCTCTCCCAAAATTTTAATTGTATATATTATGTTTTAGAATTCCCTTCAAAATTATTTTCCAATTCTATTTTGTCTTTCATTTTCATGACCCGAAACTTTTTGAAAACAAGTCTCATCATTGAAATAGAGAAAATAATTGTCAGATTTGGCAATGTAAAAAGAAGGGTTTTGTATGAAATGGGCCAGAACCAGAATTAAGAAGTTTATAGAGTTCTAAGCAGTCACTAAATCTGATTTATAATACGAATTGAAGAAGAAAGAAAAAAGAAACTTACTAAATTTACACGATAGGTACTGTGAAAAATACGAGAAATTTAAAAAATAGAATTGTTTTGTTGATCTTGCAGAAAAATATTCACCATAATTACGAGTATGACTATGAGTAAAATTCGTGGGTTGTAAGTGAACTCCAGAATCACAACTGAAGCGAATTTGGTCACCCAGAATGACGCCCCACCCCGAAAAAAAAGTATATCGGAGTCAACATTACACATATTACGTAAGAGATGAAACTTTTCACTTCAATAAACATATCCGAAGACGCATCACACAATAAAATAGTCAAAAATATGCTTAATCAACCCTTTTTGGATCATATAGGGAGCACTGAGTGATTCAATCCAAAAATGAACCGAAAATTTAAACTCGGCGCCACAAGAAACATTTCCGATGACGTATTTACCAATTAATTTTTGAGAAAACAATATTCTAACCCCTCGCCTATCAAAATTAGGAATCTGATTAAAACATTGAAATAATAAACACTTGTACGAGGACGGTTCAAATCCCGGTAAAGGAACAGAATTTAGTTTTTTAAATAGATTGAATTTGAACAATCGTGCTCTGTCACTATATCGGACTTAAAATGAAATAGTTATTTAAGAATTTTGGTAATTTTTTAAGAGCAATGGCCAATGGCGTCATCACAAATGTTATTCAGTGACTGAGTACATACGAAGGCTTCGCCTCGCGTGCTTCGATAATTAACAGAAATCATAATTTTTAAAATGTTCTTTCACTAACAATAGGTAATCCATATTTAAATTTTTTTTTTTTTTTTATGAGAAGAGCAAATGCAGCAGTACTAAAAAAAACACAGATAGTTTTTTTACCATTAATTTATATTCTGAACACGCGTACATCTAATTATGGAGGGAAGCTTGGAAAATGAAGTAGATTCTTCACATCGTGGAAACGAGAGGAAAAAAATACAGAGAAATTATAGTTGTCATGTGAACACCTCGCACGATATGAATTTTAAATTTTTTTCGTTTCTACAGAAATACCGCGGAAATTAACCAACTAAGAATAAACAAGCAATACCCCACACAAACATAAATTATATTTTTACTTTATGGTCATACGTACCAACGAATATTTCGAGGCTTTCCAAACTTCGCGAACGTAATATAACTAAAGACTAAGTAAAGATAAATTGGCGTTTCCAAGAAAACTGATAAATTATCGCGCTCATCACTCTTTGGTAAAACTCAAAATTATAATACAAAATCCAGATACCTCGCTTTTGAACTTTATGCTAACTCGTCCAAAATTTTCCCTACCATTACATATACTCGTATCTGAATGTATTAACAATGCGAACAAGAAATTCAAAATAATATAAAATATGTTTTTGAACGTGTAAAATTTTCAAAACTATAGAGCCGAACACGTAGCAACGGCAAAATTGCCATTAAATCAATTTGGCTGATTTTTTTCGAATTTGTTTTATGAGTAACGTTCACTTTCGCCAAATATCATCTTCAGGAAGTTCATTCATACAGAGAAATTAACTTTAACTGCACTAAATATGGACTGCTCGAATTGATAATGAGCAAGGGAATCAAAAATTTCTCAGAATAATGGGATATGGGGCGGCAGTATCGCCAGTTATTTGCAGATAATTGACTATGGCTACAATGTTTACTTTTGTTAATTTGCGCGGTTCGTTTGAAACAGCAAATGGTTTGAGTTTAAGGCGTATAGATATCTCCAACTTGAATTTGACCAGTCATTACTACATTTTCCAGTTTATGTCTCATTATTCAGAAGACATGTTTAAACACGATTCTCATTTGTTTGACCAGTCCATTTGTGTAAGTGTCGCATACTAGTTGAAGGGTATTAAAGACATACAAGTATGTAACACAATTTTTCTGTCATCTTCATTCTGTGAAGCCAGACATACATTACAGCCACAGCTAAACAACGTTTTAAAAGACGCTCAGTGATGTGAAATTTCAAGACCACAAATTACAGATATCTAAGCAGAAAAGCAAGTTTTCAAAAGTTATAAACATTTCTCAACTTTTTGGTTAACATACAGTAAAACCGCGCTCTGATATGTTTTTTGAAGGGAAGGTGAAAAATGTATTATGCGGGGAAATGAAAAAAGCTCGAAATCTGATAAAACAAATTAAGTACCAATTTTTTTTCGATGTTTTAAAAAAAAAAAATGAAAGAAACAAAAATTCTGGTATAATTTATAATTAGGTCTGTTCAATGTACTCAAAAGTAGTATAAAACATTCGATACTTTTTAACAACTGGAGCTGAATTAGGAAAAGTTTAACCTTAATTCACTGAAAAACGTGGCCGGACCTGCCTGAAAAAACGTACTATGCGGGAAAATTTCATACCCAGCATCATCTTACTCGGAAACTTTTACACAAGTTTGATATACCAAATTAAGGGACCAGGACAAACCAGCATATTTATGGAAGAAAACGACTTCTGCGAGGGAATTTTACTGTATTTTTTTTTATAAGAGGAACGAGAAAAGTATTTGGCTCCCTATCAAACTTTCATAACAAGTTTAAATTTAATATCTATCTATCCACATATCCATATAAATAAAAATGAATGTCTAAATGCGCGTGTTATGGATAATCTCAGAAACTACTGGACAAATTCTTCTGAAATTTTCACAATAAACTTGTTTTATTCCGAGAAATAATGTTATCTATCTCTGATTTCTCTAGTTCTTTGGGGGGTCAACCTGTACTAAAAAAATTAAATGAAAAAAAGGCGTGCGAGGGTCCCCCCTCACATATTTAATGTGTAAACATTCATGACTTTAACGTTAACCAGGACAAAAATATGCTTGTGTGAGTAGGTGTCATGCCACCACATGCCACAGAGAATGTGTATATATGTGTGCGTGCATGTATCGTGCCGCCAGCTTGCCACGGATGTCTGCTGTGAGTGTTTGTGTGTTATGTGATAAACAGGATTTGAAACTGGACAGTGCGCCGTGCAGTTTTTTTATGCAACCTCAACTTTTTTGTAACTAATTTTTTTTTACACCCAGGAGGAAGTGGACTAGAGAGCAAGAATATTTACACATTAAAAAGCCGGTTTTTAATTTGCAGCAAAAATTTGTTATTTGAAGTGAACAACGAATAAAGAGGTATAGCAAAAAATTAAAAAAATCATATAACCCCTCCCTCACATCATTTATCCTTTATTCAAGCGAGCAGGTTGTTTGAAGCGAACAATGAATAAAGAGGAATAGCAAAAAATTAAGTGAACTAAAGTTCGTTGAAATGGGTTATTTGGTAATGGAAATATTATATAAACATTTGCACATAAAATACAAATATAATTCAGAGAAAATCTTGCAAAATAAATTTTTTAACTGAACTGTCTGTGATCTAAACTGGTAGTTGTTGGTAATACAAAGATTAGAAATGATAACAGTTCAACGGGAGATCCGTCATTCGAATTAAATCACGGTTGGGCATAATCAACTAAACATAGATTTGAATACAAATCCACAAATCCACATTTTTTTGGTGATTCGAATATGATTCAATTTGTAATCACTTCTTTTTGGATTCAAATAAAGCAGGTGAATTTGTATATTCAAATCTGGATTTAAATCCGCAAATCCAATTGCTCAGTTCATTGGGTAATTTTTTTATTGTAAAGATCTAAAACAGAAACTACTGTAAGTAAAAATGGAATGGAATATCATTGATTTAACATTCAAAATTAAATACACATTTTATTTTTTCAAAAAGTTTTAAAATTTCAAAATGTCAAAATGATTTTTAATTCCGATCCTTTGAAGCAAAAACCAAAACGAATCCTTGATCCTCGGAAAATCATTTGAAAAATTTCGGGTCCGTCGAATTTGTCAAACAGATTGGGATAAAGTTCACGAATCAAGTATTTTTTAATGTATTTTCCAAAGGGAAATACAATTATTGCATTCAGTACAAAGGCGGGATCTGGGGGTGGGACCTGTGGAAAAGCGTCGATCATGAGTTGTAGATCACCAATATATAGGTCACTCAAACTCTTCTGTACACAATATATATATATTTCCACTTTTTACTCATTTTGGCAGTTTTTGGAAGTCAATGGAACCTCCGCTGTTTGGACTATGGCAACGAAACTTGGGGCAGTGTTAGAAGCTTTCATGTGCTGAAAATTTGTGTTAACATTTTTGAAATTCATCCCAAACGGCATGGGAGTACTTTCATCGCATCATTGAGGAGGGCGTATGTCACCCCCCAAAAAGCTCATGGAGCTCCCCTATCCACATGACCAAAAAAGCAAGTGGAGAGTGGCGAATTTTTGGAGACTACAGGGCCTTAAATGCCATAACAGTTCCTGATCGCTACCCAGTCCCCAATATAATGGACTTCAATGCGAACATGAAGGGTAAAACGATGTTCACCAAAATTGACATGAACTGAGCATTCCACCAAATTCCTATGGCTGACCAGGACGTACTAAAGACAGTGGTTATAACCCCCTTTGGACTATTCGAATACCTTCGAATGCCATTTGGACTTCGCAACTCAGCACAAACTTTCCAAAGATTTATCAATGGACTGTTTAGGGAATTGCCGTTTGCATATGCATACTTGGATGATATCTGCATTTGCTCTGAAGGCAGTGAGCAACAGCACGAGGAGAATGTAAGAGCCGTAGTACAGCGTATACACGCCGCCGGGCTTACTATCAACGTAGGTAAAAGCTTATATGCACAGACTGAAATTGACTTCCTCCGCTACAAAATCTCGACCAAAGGCATTTCCCCCTTGAAGACCAAAGTAGAGCCAATATTGAACTTCCCGAAACCCTCAAATGTCGCTGAACTTAGGCGTTTCTTGGGGATGGTGAAATTCTATAGACGTTGCATGAAGAATGCAGCAGCCGAACAAAGTAAGCTGTTTGCACTAATTAAGACAAGTAAAAAGAAAGATAAGACTCCACTCGAATGGAATGAAGAAGCCGAACAGGCCTTTGAGAAAATCAAAGATATACTGGCAAATGCAACTCTATTGGCTCATCCAGACAAAAGTCTGCTGTTATGCGTGAGTACCGATGCATCTGATTTTGCTATTGGTGCAACCCTGTATCAATTGGATAAAGACAACAAGAAGTTACCGCTAGCTTTCTTCTCGAGGAAGCTCACAAAAACAGAAAAGAACTATAGCACATACGATAGGGAATAGCTCGGAATTTTTGCTGCGTTGAAGCATTTCAGGCACCAATTAGAGGGTAGATGTTTTTCTGTGTATACTGACCATAAACCCCTAACATATGCCTTCACACAAAAAGCAGAACCGGCATCACCGAGAAGAGCACGACAATTAGACTACATTGGTCAACTGACTACAGACATTCAATATATAAGTGGAGAACTTAACACTCCAGCTGATGCCTTAAGTAGAATCGAAGCTATCTTGGCTCCTGTCCAATTACCTTATGCTGAAATAGCTAAAGCACAGCTTAAGGATGCAGAATTGCAAGAGTTGTTATCAAACGATGATACTACTCTCAAATTGAGACAGCGAAAAATTCCCGGTACTGACGTTTTATTAACATGTGACGTCAGTACAGGTAAGAATAGACCATTTCTACCAGTAAAATATTGCAGGTTGGCTTTCAACAGTGTACATAATCTGTCACATGCTGGGCCAAAATGTAGTGCTAATTTAATTTCGGCAAGGTTTGTATGGCCACGAATGAAGTCTGACTGCAACAAATGGGCTCGCAGTTGCCTGAACTGTCAAGAATCCAAAGTAGGAAGACACACTCGCTCGCCCCTCAAATCCTTCAAACAAACAGAGCGGTTTAAAACTGTACATATGGACTTGGTAGGTCCATTGCCACCATCTCAATGACACAGATACCTGTTGATGATAATAGACAGGGCAACACGATGGCCAGAAGCAATCCCTCTACACGAGATGTCAGCTCCCACAGTAGCTGCAAGGTTATACGATACCTGGATTGCGAGGTATGGCGTACCAGAAGTCATAATTACAGACCAAGGTCGCCAATTCGAGAGCTCGCTCTTTAAAGAGCTGTCTAATAAGCTTGGTGTTCAACACAGTCATACCACAGCTTAACATCCTCAGGCCAATGGCAAAATAGAGAGATGGCATAGAGCTCTCAAAGCCTCTATCATGTCTCATAATACCAAGAGACGGGTAGACATACTCCCTACCATCCTCTTAGGCCTTCAATCTACCCTACAAACTGATACAGGTCACTCTGCAGCGCAATTAGCGTTCGGCAAAGAGCTACGCCTTCCAGGGGACTTCTTCACAGAATCGAAGGAAGTTAGCCCCAAAATCATGGTACAAAATATAAGAGATGATGCCAACAATTTCCTAAAACAGGCAGCTCCCCATGGCCAGCCCAAGATTTACGTCTCGAAACACTTGGCCAATACTTCACACGTATTTTTTAGAGACGAAAAAATGAGATCTGCGCTGGAGAAACCATACGCCAGTCCTTACAAAGTAGTATCACAAGATGAGAATAACTTTGTGATACTCATTGCAGGCGAACCTCGAACAATTTCAATCGACAGATTGAAGCCTGCATACATGGTAAGTGACGATAAAAGAATAAAAAGGTTGCAAAAGGAAAACATAGAAAATATCCAGACAGATTCCCAAACAAATACGAAAGAATCTGTCAAAAAATGTAAAACAAATAATTCACAACAGAAAACATTAAAAAAGTCGGTAAGATTTTCGGACAATGTTACCACTAAAACATTTGATCCTGAGGCCCCCTTAAGTCCACAAAAAGAGGCAGGCCCCCTGGCAGTAAAAAATGTAAAGATTCCCACCCTTCTCGCATGTCTGAGAGGTTAATGCGAAGAAAATAAAATTTACTCACAAAAAAGTAATATCCGCTACGTAAGTTAAAACCCACTAAAAAATATGCGACAAAAATCGGAACTCCGTGAGACAAAAGAAACTCCGGAGATAAGCAAACGAGGAATGCCAACAAAAAGAAAATGACAGGAATAAACAAATCCACGTGCGATACGGAAATAAACATCGCAACGTGCGTTTACCGTTAAAACACAAAGATAATCTCAACGTTGTGACGTCACAAGCGGAGATTCCTTTGTAATAAAAATTCAAAAAATATATTCTATGAGTTTATTTCAGGCATAACTTTGCTTAAACCAATCAGAACTTAACTGGAAAACTTGCATATGGTCGAGAATTTTAAGCGCTATCCCCTCTACATGCCGATAAGAAGATGCAAAAATAATGAAACATAACTGTAATGGTAAATCAAAAACTGAAGTAAAATCACCCACTTCAGAACCACCAGAGATCTTGGACGTGTTTTCTGAAATATTTTTGGTTCCTTTTCCTCAAACAACCCATTCTAATGTCACTGCCAACTGATACCATCCTAAAGTCCGCCACCTCCCAATTTGCCTGGAAAACTGCTGAGTCTTTACAAACTCAGCAGAAGACCGAGCAGAAGACAAAGCTGGACCGGATAGAGGAGAAGCTGCTCATGGACACAGCTCCTCCTGTAGACAAAGTCCGAGCGGAGATGACAACTCCACTTCCCCCGATAGTCTCTCCTCCCCGGTCACCAATGGAATCGACCCCGATTCCGGAACCCCCGAGATCGGACCCGAAACCCGCAGAGACCAGGGAGCCAATGAAGTTCCTCTTCACAGCTGAGTGGGCAGCAAACAAAAAGGCGAAGATGGCCGCCTTAACATCAGAGACGTCAAACTCCCCGATGCTGAGAAAGCCACTCTTCAAGCAACCACTGCCCCCTCACTCCCACCACCACCCATACGCCTATACAAAAAATCGTCCACCTAGGCGTAGGGGAGAAGGCAGCCACGCCCAATACCAGGCGCGCGCCAACGCAAGGCAACAGTCATATGAGTGCGTCAGAACTGCAGTTGGAAGCGCACTGGCCAAGTGGGAGGCAGACCAGAAGAGGCACTCATAAACCTGCAAGTCCCCCCAGGCCTGCGCATTTTGATCATTTTTGCGGTACAAAAACTGGGGGGAGTAGCTGTGGGGACTCACTGGTATGAGGTAAAGGGGCTTGGACCCCTTGACAACAGTCGCCACCCCAAAGAGCAGGCAAATAATCTTCCTTGTGACGTTAAACACACAAAACTCGTTTGATCGTAATTACCTGTATGTACTTGCAGGTAATGTACGAGTACCAAATCGTGACACAATAAGATGATGTCACAATTCGTACACAAACCAGCCAGCCATCTCTTATCTCAATAGGAGATGATGCAACCTGGCCGTTCTCACCAACGTACGTATTCTCTTACGTACGTGTGTTTGTGTGCGTGTAAATAAGCCGTATATAAACCACCCGAACAGGCTCTAAAATCGCCAGTGTTTGCCTTGGTTTTGGCTTACCCGTACTTGTGTACGAAGTGGCTGAACACGCTTAAATTCTGTTGAATTTCCTTCTGGTGAGAATATCTCTCACGACAAGTTATTCCACAATTATTATTATTATTATTATTGTATTAATGAAGAGGCTTTTGAACATTTATTGTTTCAAAATTCAAATTAAAAGTTATTGATGATGCGGCCATTTGTGAGCCGAGCCTTCTTAAAAAATTTTCGCCCATAGGAACAAAAATATAGAACAAATAATCTATACAGAATAATTACAAAAAAAATTATTTAATTTATTTTTGCAGTTTTTATTCGGTTTAGTTTCTTTTCCAAAAAATACCAATTACGCACAAATTAAACAAAATTTTTTTGAGTGTCTGCTTATACTGTTGCCATCCAGAAAACATTTTTCTGCCTCTACACATTATCACGAAGATGTCAACGTAAATTTTTATAACCACTAAGCAGACACGAACAAAAAGAGCTGCTGCTTTTCATCGGCTTCTCAGCAACTATTTTTCAAGAGAATTCGGGAGCATTCAACCTAAATTGATGAAGAACACACCTCAACTCAACAGTTACCATGTAACGCAATTGACTGGATAGAACACTCAAGCACGAATAAGTAATCTTTGCATTAATTCAAATAAATTCACTGTCCCTCGTTTTCATAAATGAAGAGCATAGATACAGAAGTTAGATCAATGACAGTCAGTACTTTCCTAAAACAGATTATAGCTCAATCACAAGAAACACTCCAACAGAGACTTTAAAGAAAAGATAAAATATGGATCTTTCCGAATCAATTCCGATTGAAGGTTAGTTTTGTATGTAGATTCAGAAAATGAACAAACCGAAAAACTGGGAGACTAACTTCTAATTTGAAAACCTGACGTCCTAGGGGAACTTTTCAATACTTCTGAAATGTGACCAAGTTACACCGATCAACCATTAGATCGCGAATAATATTGATTCGATCTTGAATAATTATTTGTTTTGAAAAATAACGATCGTTCACAATTCTTATGTTGAATGGACTCTCGAACGAAACTTTTGTATACTGAAGGAGAACCACCAACAGTTTTCGTTGATATCACTCAAATGCAAAAAATCTTCGATGATTTTTCAAAATATTAACATAGTCCTAGAAAAGCATAAATGAATTCTCATCTAAACATCAATGCTAAATAATCATAATGTTTAAAATGCCAAGAACTAATTTAATTACCTCGTGAAAGTACCTCCTCAGTTGAAAGCATAATTCTACTAACTCAGCAAAGAACTTAATGCATCAAAAAATTCAACGTCATCTGACAACATAATAATTCAGACAAAAAAAGGAAATAAAATTTCACCAGTTACTATCCCGACGGCCAAAGAGCCAGCTGGATAAAAAATTAAAAAGAACAGCGAAATTAGGTAACATCCGCAATTTATGATAAAAATCTTTGACCACAAATGTATACATCCTTTAGGTTTGTTTTATTTATCACGCAGTGCCAACACCAAGAGGTGCTATTTGTGAGAATTATAGCAAATTAACTTATACTCGTGACTATTATTCTCACGTATCATTTGTGGTGGCAACACTGTCGATATATTTTTGTGATCTGTGATTTTTAGTGTTTTGTACCTGACTGTGATATTATGTAATCATACGCCTCTAGTCGTTTTTTAATATTCATGTTGTTAACAACTCCACTACTCTTAATGTGGAAATAAAAGTTCGTAATTAGTGAATCTTGTGTTTTTATTTATGTGTTCGTAATGTGTGTGTCTAGTCTCTGTTCGATGTCATTTTTAGTTTAGGTTCGTTTTATATGTTTTTAGTCGTCTCGATCCGTTGATTTCTTCCTCATCTTCTCACACTATTCCACTTTTGCAAGATAAATGTTGTTCTACACTCTTCTTTTACTCGCTTCCACTTTTAGCGCTCCTACATAAACATATTATAACTAACACAATCAGGCTAAGTGACGCACATAACTTTTATCATTTGTACCTGGGAAACATTACTACACACATTTTCCCACTGGAATTCCTTTAGTGCGATGGTGGGAGATCTTAATCTGTTGTGAATTGGTAACACTGCCAGATTGGTTATTTTAAAATTTCATGAATTTATTATTTTTTATTCACAACATCATGTATCTTCTGAAAATTACTTTTTGTTGTTTGTATCATGAATTAAGTATTGTGTTTAAATAAAAGATAGTTTTTTCAATTGAATTTCACTTAATTACAATAAGTTATGGGCCCAGATATGCTCATTAAACTGTGTATTCTCGTTTTTTGCGATTGTGTGTAATGTTCAACTGTATTACATTCAACGTGCTCAATGAATTAGAATCAACCTCAGAATCAAGGCTCTGTATCTACGAATCCGTGAATCTACTTGCATCTGAATCAGCTTTAAGGCTCCGTATCGAATTCCTCTAATAAGAATGGCTCACGAACTTGAAGAAAATATTTCGAACCTGAACTGTCATTTGAAAGGTAAAGAAAATTACATTGCATGGAAATTTGTGGTGAATCTGTTGATAAGAAATGAAAAGGCAAACTTGGAATCTAGGACCAATAAAGTTAGCAAAGCAGATATCGATCTCAAACTACAGATAATCATTGCTACTAGTGTCTCCAAAACATTATTG